>CAXITT010000628.1:245435-267267 GCA_964033795.1 Lymnaea stagnalis | reverse complement strand
GAAACTGGGGGGGGGGGGGGCATGTAATTGTTAGATGAGACACTTTTTCAAGGTCACTACACTTTACTGAGACGTTAGCATGCCTCAAATTTGAAATACCAGTTAATAATAATTATAATCATTGGTAAAAACTAACAGCCCTCCTTAAAGTTTAACTTTATTTGAATAAGTTTGAGAACCACTGTGCTAAATAAGAAGTAAATTTTGATGGGTAAAAAGAGTTCGAAATGATACTAATCAGAGGCGTAGCGAGGATGTTTGGCGCCCGGGGACAAGATTCATTTTAAAGCGCCCCATTTTCTTTTTTTCAACAAAATAATATCAAAGCACTTTTTGGCGCCCCCCAAGCCTCTGATACTAATACACATGCTAAATTTATTAAGCATTCCTTTATCTTGAGCTGTAATCATTCTTCAACAGGAATGAAAGTTCAAGAGCAATCACAAAATGAACAGTCAAGAGAAATCACACCTCAACAAGACATGTTCTAATGATCTTCCATCTCATAGAAATCAATCCATTAAATGACAACTTTGGACAATAAGGTATGTGAAATTTTACTATGAAATAAATGAGCGTGATAAGTTGGGCCACCTGGGTATAGCAAATAGTAAATGTATAGGAAATTTTCAACATGAATACAGCAAAAATATGTGGCAAAAAATTCCTTTACCAGCATAACAATCGGTCGACTATACTACCTTAGTGAAATTTTGGGCTTAAACAAAAATAGTAAATATAAAGAAACGAGCAATAGTCATTGTTACCTGTATTTATCAAATTAAAAGATTAATCAAATTTTGTAGTCATTATAAAAAAATATAATTATTTAGAGCAGTGGTTCTCAACATTTTTAATGCCGCGACCCCTTTATAAAGTTCCTCATGTTGTGGTGACCCCCCTACTACAAAAGTATTGTCGTTGCTTCTTCATAAATGTAGAGTATGTGTGTTTTCTGATATTCTTAGGTAACCCCTGGAGCACCCAAGACCCGCAGTATCTTGCATATGGAAAAGTAGGAAAGATATATCAAAAGCCTTTATTGAATTAGAAGACTTTATAAAATGGATTAGCTATAGAATTTCTAGTTTAAAAATTAACTCAAATAAAATTAAAGCATCCAAGTTTGAACCTCGCTATGATAATGCTTCGAGCATAAAATCACTATAAGCAGGGTTGTAAGTCATGAAGTCATTAAAAAATACACTTTTGAAAAAGTAAATCAATAATATCGGCAGGAAATAGGGCATACTTCAGTAGTTAGAAAATAAGATATAAGTAAGTGAAACTTGGAACCGACAGTAAACATATTAAACTAATGGGAGAGAAAAGTTACCAAGAAAGCCAAAGGTGACCTGATATTACCACTGCTCATGTTAATGAAGTAATCCAAATGTAGTTATATTCTATCTTTGGTTATTTTAAGAGAGTTAAAAAGTTGTGTATGATTGATAAAATTATCTGATTGAATTATCATGTTTTTTTAATGGAAAGGGTCATTGGTGATCCTGTGATTGTAGATATGTATCAGACTTTGAAAGTAGTATTAGAAACGAGTTTAGCATATTACAAGCTGGTGACCAAGGAAGTGAAGTTCATTTGAACCCATAAACTGTCATTGGTGAGGGATATTATCAGTAGAGTGACTGAAGGAAATTTAAAAGTTCGTGATTTGCCAATTTAAATGAAGTTCTCATTTAATTATACTAAATTTAGTTATTTTCTTCAGCTAAAAGAACGAATTGGTTTTAATCTATGATAGGCATTTTGAATTATAATATGATACAAATAAATTCAAGCATATGTTTAATTACATCTCTTGTTTTTGTTATGTTGTTAAATACAGCGAAATTAAAATAAATATTGTGATTGAGCTCTAGTTACATGAGCTCAATAAAAATATTTAACAAAAACAAGAGATGTGATTAAAGATATGCTTGAATTTATAAATGTCTAGTATAGATTTAAACTAATTCGTTCTTTTAGTTTTAAGCATGGTAGCAATTAATTTTTGCGATAACAAATCTTAGAAATATTTAATTTATTTTTCAGATGGCGTTGACAAAAAGTATGAGGGAAGACGTTGACGCCTAGCAATTCAAGGCAAAGAGTATGAAGAAAAGTCAATCTGTTAATAAATAGATGGTGCTTATTATTGTATGTGAGGCAAATAGAAGATATGTACATTGCTTCAATAAATAGATGGTGCTTAACTAATTGTATATAAAAGAAATAAATATTTGAAACAAAAACATTTGAAGTGTGATAAAAATTTATTTTAAAAAACGAAAACATGAATACTCTTTATTTTAGGGGGAGAAAAACAAAACTTCTCCCTGCGAGACTATCTCCCTTGGAGATGAAAACATGAATACTCTTTATTTTAGGGGGAGAAAAACAAAACTTCTCCCTGCGAGACTATCTCCCTTGGAGATGAAAACATGAATACTCTTTATTTTAGGGGGAGAAAAACAAAACTTCTCCCTGCGAGACTATCTCCCTTGGAGATGAAAACATGAATACTCTTTATTTTAGGGGGAGAAAAACAAAACTTCTCCCTGCGAGACTATCTCCCTTGGAGATGAAAACATGAATACTCTTTATTTTAGGGGGAGAAAAACAAAACTTCTCCCTGCGAGACTATCTCCCTTGGAGATGAAAACATGAATACTCTTTATTTTAGGGGGAGAAAAACAAAACTTATCTCTGCGAGACTATCTCCCTTGGAGATGAAAACATGAATACTCTTTATTTTAGGGGGAGAAAAACAAAACTTCTCCCTGCGAGACTATCTCCCTTGGAGATGAAAACATGAATACTCTTTATTTTAGGGGGAGAAAAACAAAACTTATCTCTGCGAGACTATCTCCCTTGGAGATGAAAACATGAATACTCTTTATTTTAGGGGGAGAAAAACAAAACTTCTCCCTGCGAGACTATCTCCCTTGGAGATGAAAACATGAATACTCTTTATTTTAGGGGGAGAAAAACAAAACTTATCTCTGCGAGACTATCTCCCTTGGAGATGAAAACATGAATACTCCTGGTGATATACAGTGAGTTATCTTTACAAATGAAATATGTTAAAAATAATGGTGACTTGTTTGGTAATCCAATCTACCTAAAAAATGTAGGCACCTTATTCCACCAAGCCCTCCAATTACACATGTTACAGGCAAAGTGTGAAATCCAGGCATTCTATAAGATCTAATTCAATTTAAATGTTTGTTTATAAAAAGTCCAGGCACTAAAGCTATAGACAATACTGCTGGATATCTCAACAGTCAATCTATAGAATGAAATAAAATGAGTAAAACAGAGTAGGGTTAAACCTGAAAAAATAAACGCAACAAAACAGCGAACGTGTCGGCAGAAAGTCTTCGTCAGCGAACAAAACAACAGAAAAAACGGTATAAAAATAAGAAATAGCACTTAGCTGGTAAGTAGTATCTGTGGGCAGCAATAGAAGTGTAGTATTAGTATTGCTGCCCACAAATACTACTTACCAGCTAAGTGCTATTTCTTATTTTTATTCTGTTGTTTTGTTCGCTGACGAAGGCTTTCTGCCGACACGTTCGCTGTTTCGTTGCGTTTATTTTTTCAGGTTTAACCCTACTCTGTTCTACTCATTTTATTTTGTGCTAACCTGATTGCAGTCTCTCCCCTTATTACCCCTTTTTTAATCTATAGAATGCCTGGATTTCATACTTTTCCTGTAAAATACAAATCAATCCATTATTTATTAACATTTGCTATTTGTCTAAAACCACCATCATCTTAAGATCTCGCAAAATAATATTTACAATGAATTCACATGGATGGTGTTTATCACATGGGGGACTTTGACATCCTAATTCTGCATTGCCCCTGTTATTATTTTATTGCTTGTCGCCAAATGATTAAACCGTATTTGTGCACAATTGGAGTCTCATCATTTGATGACCAGCAATATACAATATCACACATCCTTAACTGATTCTAGACAACATATTTACAATGGTATATGTTCAAAGTCTCAAATTACGTTCACACTACCGAATAGTTACTAGGATTCTTGCCTTTTAAACAAGATTTGTTGAGCACTGAACAAAATATGATGGGACTGTTTATGTAACTTCCCATTGTTGAGCACTGAACAAAATATGATGGGACTGTTTATGTAACTTGCCAGCTTGTAGTCACAGAAAGTTGAGAATCCATGTAACAAATCTGCAGTGTAAATGTACCTTTAAAACTACACCATCTAACACCGGGTACATTTGATGACCAACACTGTATACATCCTTTACTAATACTAGACAACATAGATCTACAAAGTCTTATGCCTACAACAGACTTGTTTACCCTTAAAATCGCACACTTATCACAAAATTGTTAAATACCTTATATTTATAGTAAAAAAATAAACATACAGTCTATATAATGTTTACACCTCAATCGTACATAGTACCGGGGATGCCACAATAGTAAGAGTAAACAGGTCTGCTACAAAATCAAATTTCAAATACATGAAAAGTGAGATTCAAATTATAACATTTAAGTTTAAGGAAACAATTATAATTTTCAATAAAATATTTAAAAAATCATGAAAAAATTTAGATATTGGTTCACGAATTCATACACATTTATGTAACAACTTGAAGGGATTGGCACTTTATTCAGTTAAGTAAAACCATCCATACAATAACTATCAGCAATAAAAAATAATAGTTCAAGTTGTTGGCACCGCTGGTGGTCAAATGTTCAGGAAGGAAACACTATCTGTTGTCCAATGTTGAAATTTTGGAAGTCAAGGAGTCTTAACTTAAGATAAAGACTTAGCTATTCAGTAGTGTCTCTGTTAGTGTTACAGAGAAAAGAAATCTTGGTGGTACCCAATCATGGATGTATCTCAGTTGTACCCAATCATGGATGTATCTCTGTTGTACCCAACATGGATGTATTATCTCAGTGTTACACAATCATGGATGTATCTCAGTTGTACGGAACCCAATCATGGATGCAATATCTCAATGTTACACAATCAGATGAATCTCAGCTGTACCAAATCATGGATGTAGTATCTCAGTGGTACCCAGTCATGGATGAATATCAATTGTACCCGAATCATGGATGTATCAATTGTACCCCAATGATGGATTTAGTATCTCAGTGGTAGCCAGTCATGGATGTATATCAATTGTACCCCAATCATGGATGTAGTATGTCAGTGGTAGGCAATTATGGATGTATCATCTTAGTCACACTTAGTGGTACACCATCATGAATGCGTCTCAGTTGTATGGTACCAAATCATGGTTGTAGTACCTCAGTTGTACCCAATCATGGATGAAGTATCTTCTCATGTAAAATAAAACTAACTAAAAACTGGAAATACATTTACTTAATAGATATTCAGTACCTGGGTCAATGAACCATGAAATCAAGAGAAATTGTTTTCTATCAGATCACTTCTTGGAGGAAATCAGCCAATGTGTTGATAGAAACAGGGAAATCATCCAGTGTATTGATAGAAACAGGGAAATCATCCAGTGTGTTGATAGAAACAAGGAAATCATCCAATATGTTGACAGAAACAATCTGTAAATAGAGAAATTATAAACTTGCTTGTCTAGTTTTATCTAGTGTATTCTGTATTTTTGAAAGGGTCAGATTATAGGCTAAATAGACGTAAGCCCATGGCCCTAGTGACTGGGTATAGTGCACCCCTACACTTATAATAATGGGAAAAAGTGTTTCTGGTAATTCCTGGCAACCAGTGTTTCTTTCAGTGATTTTCCCGGGAGGGGGGGATATAGCTGAAAGAACCCTGCTGGCAACTGGATGAGTTACCCCCATAGTCTTATATCACAGTAAATGGCTCTCTTTATGTTATTTTTCTTTTTTAATATGTGGCATGATTTAATTGACTTGAAACCTTCATAGATCGCGTATTATCTCCCACTGAAGCAATTTTTCTGAATACGGTATTAATGATAAAATGACGCAAACAATAGTTGACGGAACCAACAGGGAAGGTGAGAAATTGAAATGAGACAAATGGCAAATACATGATGAGATCTAAATAAAAGCCTACTACACACTGGCGCTCTTTATCTGAACAGCATTTCAGTGGAATTTTTATTTAGCCATGTTGATGGAAATCCTCTTTTTAGGGCAGCATTTTCAATGAAGAGATTCAGCAAACTTCTGATTCATATTTGCTTTGACAACAAGGATGGTTGATCAATCCTTTCTGGCAAGTGACATCTTTGATCCCATAAGAGATGTATGAGAAGCATTCCTGAGTAATTTGGCGAGGTATTATGTTCCTGGAGAGAACATCACAGTAGGTGGACAACTGGTTGGTTGCAGAGGTCAGTGCAGATTTATTCAATATATGCCATGCAAGCCCGAAAAATATGGAATAAAAATAAAGAGCTGCCCATATCTCTTCAAATAAAATGTAAATGCCCTGCCAGCAAAGAGAAATATTGGAATATCCCCAGAGATTGTGATTTCTCTCACAAGGAACTTCATTGGAAGTAGCCACAATTTCAGAACAGCCTATTATTTCATTCCCCTACAACTTGCAAAACCAATGGCAGAGAACAGACTCACCCTATAGTTGGAACAGTGAAATGGAGCAAGATGTTCCTACCCAAATAAACCAGAGCTTGACGCAGAAAATTGTATTGCTCCTGAACACAATACACAAATGTCCAGTTATGGAAGCAAGAAACCAGAGATAACAACAAAATCAAAGGAGGCATATATGCCATGGACCAAATGGCTAAGGTGTTCTCTGTGAATACAAAAAACTAAAAGTAAAAGACGACATTTGGTTGTGTTTTTCAACATAGTTGACTTGGCATCCACTGCAGCCAATCACAGACAGCCAATATTGATGTTGCACATTTTTGCAAGTAGAGGTGATCCATCCAGATATTATGAAGAAGAACATCGCCAGTGTTTTGAAATCTTTACAAACACTTCAAACAGCTGCCCAAACTACTTCAACTCAGCAAGTTTATTAAGACACATTTGTATTTAGAAAAAATATTCCCCCCCCCTCCCAAAAAAAAAAAATTAGTCAATTTTGCATGCTTTATACTTTAAACTTATAAACTTTATACAATTGCATCCACCAAGGCCGAGATGTTCATTCCAACTAACTTGTGGATTACGGCGAGTATGAGAAAGGTTATTAAAAGGAGACTCAAAATATCACCATTCATAGTCTGTCTCCTGGTGTTTTACACCCAGTTGAAAATACCCATTTGATGTGGAAAGGTTAAGGAATAAAAATATTTTAAATAAAATTTTGTAGAAAACTAAATTAAATAGCTTGATTTTAATTTAATTAATCCTAATTTATTTATTTATTTATTTAGGCATTTTTATATAGCGCTTATCATAAAGCTCTAAGCGCTTTACAATTATTAAAACATGTAGATTATTTTTTTTTTTGTAAACTAAGTAAATACAAATGAGACACTAGGATAGTAACTACTATTCTATAGAAACAATGAAAATGGCTATAAAACGAGGACACTTTGACACTTCAGGATCAACCCGAAACAGAAAATGAGGTAGGGCAAGGAGGGTGCATCACAGGTCATAGGCGGACCTAAACAGATGAGTTTTAAGGGACTTTTTGAAAATGGACGAGGTTTCACTATGACGTATATGGAAGGGGAGCTGGTTCCAGAACGTGGGCCCTTGGAAGCAGAAGGAGCGTTCACCGATGGTCTTAGTTTTAATTAACTTACACTATCCCTATAATACATAATTTGACTTCAAACAGTACCCCCCTCCTCACACATATAACATAGACATGACATAGTACAGAACAAAACTAATGGTTGTTTTGTATCTTGAAGATTTATCCTTATTATTCTTTATCTATAATTTAGGAAAAGTAATTCAAACCACAGCATCAGCTAGGAGCCAGGATCGATTTAGGGTTTCAGGTTTGGCATAGGGATCGATTTAGGGTTCAGGTTAGGCATAGGGATAGATGACTTCACGTGACGTGTTAACCAAGATCTGGTGGCCATTGAGAAAATAGTGGCAACCGTAGTCAAAATTTACCGCTGTTAGAATAGCAACATCATACCCCCACCGTTGCAAAGATACCAGTACATGGATGCAGCAAAGAACCACTACCAGAACCAGAACAAAAGAATTCTTTATCCTAAGGAAAGCTAATAAATTTATGTTGATTTTAATAAACTATATAGCTACTCCATCGTCTCACGTAGACGGAAGTATGCCAAAAAAAAAATTAACTTTTAGTATAAAAGAGTACTCAATCAGAGACCACTCAAAAAATTATTTTGTCCATCAAGGTGACAACAGTTAGTTCCCATACCTTCATAAAGAATTAATAACAGTAACCAAGTTAATACGATTTTTCACCAAGGTGACAAGAGTTAACTTTCTTGAATCGTATAAATAAACTTAAAATTAATGGGAAGCTATCGCTGTCGTCTTTAAAAATCTGTTTATTTTTAATGGTTGCTTCCCTTTGACCGTATTTGTGCAAAATCGAAGGAGAAAAAATATCTCTATTTGAGACATTTATTTTACTAGTATTCAGTAAATTAACATTTAATTCTTTTATGCTAAATTTAATTTTTTGTGTGCATGTGTTACTTTTCTGTAAATAATTTTACATTTCTTAATTATTTACAATACTTTTTAATATATATTTTAATAGAAGTATATGACTTTTATACTTGCAAGGAGAATTATTCTGGGATATCCTGTACATTACTATTATAACTTAAATTTTTTAAATTTTTGTTGTAAATTTGATTTTAAAGCATGTTTTATTTTTGTGTAAATAAATTATCAAGAAAATATTAAAAATAGCTTTTATTTTTTACATTTATAAACTGATATGATATTTTTATACCAGTAACAGATATTTATACCCCATGATTGTTAAATTATTTTTAAAATTTCAAGTTAGTTTATACCTTACTAGTAAGGTCAGTTACTTTATAAATGTAAATCAATAACAATTAATAACAATTACTAGCCTTTGATTTGGGAATATATTGCGATCTCAACTTTGCCCTGCAGGCTATCATTCAATAGAGGCCTCAAAGAAAGTTCAAATTTATCATGTTCATTTTAACATTTCGATAATGATAAAATTGATAATTCCAGAGTTATACTTTTTATGTCATGCTCCACTTGGTTCTTTATCCCCAACACTTGGATTTCTTTTTCCCATATGGATCATCTTGGTGAATCGAAAGCACATTGCGAACATAAACTTTTAATTGCTACAAACTGTTTTTGGTGTAAAAAAATTTAATGATTTAGCGAGACTATTTTATTTGCTCTTTGAAAATTGTTTAATAGTCATAAATAACAAACTTTTTGAAGATAGAATATTTTTATAAGTATAAGTATTTAAAGGCTTTAATAGGACATCCCTCCCCCACCCTTCTTTTATTTTTTAAATTCGCCACACCTAATTACTTGCTATAGGTGAAAATCTTCATGATTCTTATCATAATCAACAAAAAATTCAAATTTACGACTGATGCGCTTTTGTTAAATCATTCATTCAGTCAAAGTCACCTCTTGTCCATTCACTAAAAACTATTGTTATAGTTCTTAGAACATTCTTTATTAGAGTTGTTATAAATATGAATTTATTGTTAAGCTTTCCAGTCTTAGTCACTTGTCTAGTATTTGTTTGTTAGTAACTTTTACAGTGAGGTGTCACTAGTTATTTGATAAATAGTCAATTGACTAGTCTTGTGTAATTAGTGATTAGTTTGTTTGTCACTTGTCTAGTTATGTGTCGCTAGTGATTTGTTTGTTAGTCCTTTGCCTAGCGAAGTTTTGCTAGTGATTAGTTTGCTAGTCCTTTGTCTAGTGATGTGTCTCTAGTGATTGGTGTTATAAATGTTACATATAACAACTGGGAAAAATAAATGTTTATAATTTAAAATGAGTTTGATCATAACTTTATAATGTATATATTTTATATATTTTTATGAGTAATAAATAAAATGCATCTTTTTTTTCAGAAATTATTAAACACTAGAGACACATTTACAATCCCCTAACTTGAGAGACAATGAAACAACAAGATTTTCATTGTCAAAGATGATTGTGACATCCTATTTTCAAATTTACAATTACTGCAACTAATGGTAGTGCTTATTAATAACTTCATTCAGCACTGCTTATTTTTTTAATAAAATTTATACAATTTTGTTTCTGAGTTCTTGTGAAACCTGTGATTGAACTTGTATTTGTGATTGGACTTGTATTTGTATGTTTTAAATCAGGTGTTTTTTTCTTAAAATTATTTTAAAAGGAGATTACCACTCCTTAAAATATTATCTTTTATAGTTTAAATTAGAGTACCAGTATATAAAAGTATACATAATTGTACTCAATATAATTTTTTTAATCTAATGCAGTGTACTACAAATGAGTGTTCTGTTCATTTTAATACATAAATCAGGAATGATTTCCCTAAACTTGGTAAAGGGATGTCAACAAAAATATCCCGGGTTATACAAATTTTCGAGAGCTGGAGAATAAATCTAGAGAATGGAAGAAATAGTTAATGGCCTATTTTCCACCAGCAGTTGATCAGACCAAGAAGGAGAGTACTGCTAATTCTCTTTTTAACTACCGGTATGTCATAACTTGTCAAATGGCACCAAAAATTCCCATTAAATCAATTTAAAAATTATATTGTTAATGTTCAGGAGAGCTTTACTATACTTGTACAATACAACAGTATTTTTGAGAAATTTAAGCTTTTTACTATGATTCTATCTCATTTGAAGGGTCCTTATTTAAATATTAATTATATCTAAAGTCAAGTTTTTCATTTTGCTACATTCTACCCCCCAAAAAAATGTCTATAACTTGACTCAAACAATAATATAATAAGATTTTACGTTTTCTGTGGAAATTATTAAAAAGTGGACCTAAGGGGTCCCCACAGAACAACACTATAATAACTAACCTATACTGCGCCTATAGTAAGTTTAATAATTTAAAAAGTTGAACTCTTTAATTTAATTAAGGGTGCATCCATTTGCTATGATAGCACTTAAAACAAAAAGTGGGGTGGGGTTAGGAGAATTAAATTTCTAATTGTTATTTGTAATCAGGGTTATGGAACTCAGGAGCAACATTTTCTTTGCCAGGAGCTCGAGCTGATAAAATTTCTTATTGATCCAATTGGAAGTACAAAGTAGTCATTAGCGTTACAGTTACAGGGTTATAGTATATATGCTGTACAAATAATAAGCATATTTAATTTATAAATACCTTTCAATTACATCATGCCATTCGCCCATTTACTGTCTAATGTTTCTATTACATCTTTTTCTAAATTAAGTACAGAATTATTATTTGGAGACTGCTAACTTAGCTTAGTCAATGTAAACACGACCTAGTGACCTAGATTGATGAAATTCTTCTTAGTGTTTGTTCATGTGATATGGAGGGTGCATAATCATGCAGATATTAAAAAATGTGCACTCCATCAAAATATGATCAAATAGTTATTTTAAATTAAAGTTATGACAAGGCTTCATGCAAAAATTGCATCAAATCTATGTACAAAAATTTGATGAGAGTTTGATGATCTGAACTGAGCATTAGGGTAAATCATTCATTTGAACCAACTGGTCAAGGTAATACATTTTATCATTCATTCTTCATGCCAAGACAGGTTAGGGTAATTAAAAAGTCTACATTATTAGTTTTTGTGGAGCAGCACATTCATACAGCAACAAGGTGACTTTATTTGAATTACAAATGAAAAGTAGTATAGGTTTAAAACCATTAATGTTAAAGTTTGAGTGATTGAAACAATGAACAGGTTGATTGAAAAGTCTAAAAATTTTAGTTGTGTGTTAGTAGAAATTTATTTTATTAATAATTTCGTAAATTTGTTTACTTGGGTTGATACATTTAGGTGTCAGCCAAGATGGTGTGTTGAACACTCAGATGAGAGTCAAGGTGATGTGGTGTACATTCAGCATTCGGCCAAGATGGTGTTGTGTACATTCCAGTGTCAGCCAAGATGGTGTGGTGTACATTCAGCTGTCAGCCAAGATGATATGGTGTACATTCAGCATTCTGCCAAGATGGTGTTGTGTACATTCCGGTGTCAGCCAAGATGGTGTGGTGAACATTCCGGTGTCAGCCAAGTCGGTGTGGTGTACATTCAGACGTCAGTCAAGATGGTGTGGTGTACATTGAGGTGTACATTTAGGTGTCTGCCTATATGGTGTATATTCAGCTGCCAGCCAATAAATGGTGCTCAATCAGCTGTCAACCAAGAATCTATCATATATATTTACTGAAACATCTTGGATTTCAACGTCAAGTCACTTGTGTAGAATCCAATAACCTAGAAGTGAAAAAACAAAAAATTAAAATAATATTATTTACTCTCCCTTTACAATAGTATTTTTATTCATTTACTTCAACTGTTTAATGTACTTCATTTACTTCAACTGTTTAATTACTTCATTTACTTCAACTGTTTAATGTACTTCATTTACTTCAACTGTTTAATGTACTTCATTTACTTCAACTGTTTAATGTACTTCATTTACTTCAACTGTTTAATGTACTTCATTTACTTCAACTGTTTAATGTACTTCATTTACTTCAACTGTTTAATGTACTTCATTTACTTCAACTGTTTAATGTACTTCATTTACTTCAACTGTTTAATGTACTTCATTTACTTCAACTGTTCAATGTACTTCATTTACTTCAACTGTTCAATGTACTTCATTTACTTCAACTGTTCAATGTACTTCATTTACTTCAACTGTTCAATGTACTTCATTTACTTCAACTGTTTAATGTACTTCATTTACTTCAACTGTTTAATGTACTTCATTTACTTCAACTGTTTAATGTACTTCATTTACTTCAACTGTTTAATGTACTTCATTTACTTCAACTGTTTAATGTACTTCATTTACTTCAACTGTTTAATGTACTTCATTTACTTCAACTGTTTAATGTACTTCATTTACTTCAACTGTTTAATGTACTTCATTTACTTCAACTGTTTAATGTACTTCATTTACTTCAACTGTTTAATGTACTTCATTTACTTCAACTGTTTAATGTACTTCATTTACTTCAACTGTTTAATGTACATCATTTACTTCAACTGTTTAATGTACTTCATTTACTTCAACTGTTTAATGTACTTCATTTACTTCAACTGTTTAATGTACTTCATTTACTTCAACTGTTCAATGTACTTCATTTACTTCAACTGTTTAATGTACTTCATTTACTTCAACTGTTCAATGTACTTCATTTACTTCAACTGTTTAATGTACTTCATTTACTTCAACTGTTTAATGTACTTCATTTACTTCAACTGTTTAATGTACTTCATTTACTTCAACTGTTTAATGTACTTCATTTACTTCAACTGTTTAATGTACTTCATTTACTTCAACTGTTTAATGTACTTCATTTACTTCAACTGTTTAATGTACTTCATTTACTTCACTTTGGCTGCAAGACTCATTGAAGATAAAAATATGTGTTGGCTATTGTTACATGTAACAAAGACTGCAATGTCTACATCAAAAATATGCATCTGAAAAAAACATTATAACAAAAGAAGCATTAGTAAATTTAAAGAAAAAAGGTACTCCTATATCATATGTGTCAAACTTAAGGCCAGTGGCCAAATCAGGCCCAGCGTACAATTATATCAGGCCTGAGAGGTCTTGACCAGCGTACAATTATATCAGGCATGAGTGAGAATTTTAGGCTCAAATATTTTTCATGGCCCTGCAATATAAAGTGCAAATCATATTCCCTAATAATCTGCCTTGTCCAAGGATAGGCTACCTGAGAGCATTTTCGCTTTTTCTATCAAAATAAGCAACAATAAAAGTTGTGTAGTGAGTGGATGTTTGTCGTTACAGTAACCTAGCAACATTCAGTTGCTCATTTTGGATAGGCGCATAAGAAATGAAAGTGGTGTAGAGCCTGGATATTACATCACACTTTCCTGCTATGGCTAACGTGTTATCAATCTGTACCTACTTTTTTTATGGAGATAATGTGGCTGTGATCAAGGAATATAATCTGAGACTAAACATCAAGACAAGTTCAAATTCCTGAATGCAGAGTAGAAGAACAGAAGGTAGAAGAATTGAAGATGAATGTTTTTCACCAAAGCAAAATCACATACTGAAGCTGCTGTGAAAGCAAGTTTTCTTGTGGTGAAGGAGCTTGCAAAATCAGGCCAACCATTTACAGGAGGAGCTTGTGAAGTGCTGCATGATGAAAGTGTGTGATGTCTTGTGTTCAGACAAAAAGCAGATGTTTGCAAATGTAAGCCTTAGCAGAAATACCGTTGCTGATCGAGCTTGTGAGATGGCCACTGATGTGAAAACACTAGCTGATCTAAAAAGACAAAGACTTTGTTGCATTCTCACTTACTGTCAATGGAAGTAATGACATGACTGACAGTGCACAGCTCGCTATCTTCATCCATGGAGTTGTCTCCAGTTTCAATGTTACAGAAGAAATATTGCACATGGAATCCATGAGAAATGACAGGAAAAGAAATGTTTGACAACAAATGTCAAAGTTTAACCGACATGAACTTACCTTGGGACAAACTAGCTGGACTTACAACAGATGGAGCACTGACGATGTGCAGCGAAAAAAGTGGACTAGTTAGTTGGAAGGATGTGGTTAAAAAGCAGGATAAATTTACTGGTAGATTGATAGTATATCACTGCATCATACACCAAGGCTCGCTGTGTGGTAAAGTCCTCAACATGGAAGGTGTAATGAGCACTGTTACACAAACCGTCAACTTTATCAGAGCCTAAAGTTTAAATCACAGGTAATTTCAATATTTTTTTGCTGGAAATAGACTCAAGAGTTTGGCGACATGCCTTATCATACAGAGGTGCGGTGGCTAAGTCTGATAAAAGTTCTTAGTAGATTTTTCCAGCTGATTGATGAAATCTCTCAATTCATGGGCAGCATTGGGAAAGACTCCACAGTTTTTCGGATTAAAAATAAAAAGTGGAAATGTGAGTTGGCGTTTCTGTCTGACATAACCACTCATCTCAGCGACTTGAACCTGCAGCTCCAGGGACGGGACCACTTGATCACTGATATGCATGATGCAGTGAAGGTATTTCAAGTGAAGCTGTGCTTAAGGGAGACACACATGCAACTTGTCTCCCTGTTCTTGTTGCCAAGCAATGTTGAACCAAGTCAACCTATGTCATAGATGTGGAAACTGCACCTGCAAATTTGTAGATGAAGCTGATAGAGCTGTAATGGGAAGTTTAGAAGGCTTCCAAATGTTGCATTGTATAATAAGTTAATAACTTGTTTGTTTACACCGAAATAGTACATTTTTTAAAGATAGAAAAGTCTTTGGTTGATTTTTTAATAAAAAATTTGGCTGTGTTCATGCCATGTCATCCATCCATCCTTGTGGCGCTATGGCCCATGTAGGGCTTTGGCCTGCCTCACTACTTCCTTCCACTCAGACCTAATTAATGCTTTTCTTTTCCATGCTTGGATTACCAGCTGCTGTAGATCTTTTTCCACATCATCCATCCATCTAAGCCTAGGTCTGCCTTTGAGCCATTTTCCTCTGGGGTTTGGTGATGTACCGGCTTCCCTCTTCTGTCATGTGGCATTCTCTTTAAGTGTCCTGCCCAGCATAGCCTGCCCCTTTTTATTTCTGCTACTAGCGTTGGGATCCTGATATAGACCGTACAATTTCAGGTTAGTACGTATTCTCCATCCATATTCATCCTTTGTCATTTATTTCCCGGAGAAATTTTCACTCCCATGTGTTTAAGAGGTTTTCTGCTGTTTTTGTTTGGGTCCAAGTCTTACCCTGTCAGCTTATTATTAATGTGATACTTAGATACTTTTGTGTCTACTTCCTCAATACTGTGATTATTTATTGTGAGATCTGTAATTGGGTGATTTCCCCTTTGGAAATCGACAACCATTTCTTTCAGTTTTGAGATATTTAACTAAAGAAAATTTTCATTGCACCAACTGATAAAGCTAGTAAGTTGTGGTATATGCTTTCCCCTTCAGATATTAAGCAATGGTAGCATCATCAGTAAATTTAATTATTGGAACGGTGTTGCTTGGGCATTATTAGTATATATTGTATACAGGACAGGGGAGAGAACGCAACCTTGTGGTACCCTGGTACATATTTCTCTACTTAATGATATTTGGTCATTCAACTTGAAATATTTGTTAAAAAGTTCAGTATCCTTGCTTGATAAGCTAACATATAAAGCTTTTTAATCATAAGGTGTGGTTGGATAGTGTTAAATGCTGATGAGAAGTCAAAGATTGATTGATTGAATACTTATATAGAGCTAAGTATCCATGCTATTTTAGCATGCTCACTGCGCTCTCAGTGATGGCATCCGGGGCGTTGCAGGGGTTGTCGGAATGATTCATTGTTTGTTGCATGTAAGGGACGCCATCTCCGGGTTTGAATTTAGATTTGCTCAGTTTAGACCACTCAGCCACCCAGACAGAAAAGCACCCTAGCATATTTTTTAGAGCTGTCTAGGTGATGGTTAAGTCTTTCCAATACAGTAAAACCTCCGTTTTGCAACCCTCTCTTAAATGACTTCCTCCAACATATGACCGAAAAAAAATTCATCAATGCTTTGTAATATATAAACGACCTCTCTTAAACGACTCCCTCAAAAACGCGACTTGCAACCTTCAAATAATTCAACTTTACGACCTAGCACCTGAAAAAGTCAGATTCCAAAGCAATGCTATATTTGTGCGCTTGGAGAAAACAGTTTCGTTTACGACTTTTAACAGCAGGCGATGCACTAAAGCAGCTAGGAAGTAGTGAAGGGGAAATAACGCTTGTACCGTAAATTTGTCTTTTGAAATACTCCAAGGAGATGGCCAGTTATGGCCTGAGCAGGGGCCTTTCAGACCTTGCTGACACTATGTCTGGTGTTCAAAGAGACATACTAAAAGAACATGCACGGATGGGGGGATCATGAAAAAAACAGAAATAACAGATTTCTTTCAATAAAAAAAACTATTCAATGACAGAATAAAAATAATTACAACAATATTAATGCGCTTATCTTATTATACATAAATAGCTTTAACTCTAAGCAGCTAAGCATGTACTCAGCACTTACACACGTTTTAAACAACTACCAAATGAGCATTGGAATTAATGAGGAATAGGAAGATAATTACTGTATTGGTTGTGAGACAATATGAGTTTATATTGGTTGTGAGACAGAGTTTAGAGACAATATGAGTTTATATTGGTTGTGAGACAGAGTTTAATCTATAATTCTGAATGTAAGATGGTGCCTATACTTAATGGTATGTGTGTTCTCTAATCTGTATGACAAATTAATTCTGACTTTGTCATACAAACACACTCATACATTTTTACACTGGCTATTTATTTTAATACATTTGAGATTAAAAATAAATATTGTGAATTTTCATTAACTATAAAACTAAAAATTGTGAATGTTAACAAAATTTTATTATTTTTAAAATAATAAAATATCTGCCTTATGATAATTATAGTTTAATAGTTTATAACATCCTACAGTTGTAAATAAATTTTAATTTAATGTGATGCTTATTGGTAAGCCCTTGACCATGTGTTGTTAACCCTAAAGAGCCACAAACATGATGTTTTTATCATAGTCAGATCCCACTGTGTGGCTCATCTAGGTCCAGATGCTTTAGCCTTATAAAATATTTGTCGACCCCCCCCCCCACCAGAAAAAAAGTAACGAATTATATTATCATTTAATTAAAGCTTATATTATACTCATGCACCAGACTTGTTTCCACAGGAACTCAAAAAATAGTACAATTCCATCTCAAAATAGTAGAATATTGTCTCAGAATAGTACAATACTGAACAAATGAGTACACTTGTAGCAATAAAAGGGGCACATTCTTTAACTGAGTACACATTTTATAAATATTTAAATACCTTGTGTATTGATTATGCTTGCTGAACTTTTAAGCTGCTCGAGTTCTTTTGCACTGAAAGTTCCATCCAAGTCCAAGCAGCTTCCTGATTTTCTCTCCTCTGTTGTTTTTGGGCTATTATTTTGTTCCTTGGTCTGTGCATCTTTTCAGGAACATAGAGAATATTCTCTTGCACGCAGCACTGGAGTGAGGTATGGCGAGGATCCCTTTCACTACATGGGTAAGATTCTTAAGGGCTGGGTGCTTTTGGCAAATTGTTTGCCAAATCCTGTCAACTCTTACCCCATCCTCAATGTTCCTCTGCTGATGCCTATCAAACTCTTCATAGATGGTGTGAACATCAGTCCCTCTGGGGATCAGAATGGGGAATCTGGTAAGGAAGTATTCTAGCTGGTGTTGTTTAACCTCCTTTTTGGATCAAATACAGAAGCATTCTGAAGTGCAGGATCTGATAGGGAAGTCTTTTTTAGAAGGTAGTCAAGCACCATCTCAAAATATTTTCCAACAGAAGCAAAAAACTCCACAACACCCTTGTCTCTGGGGCTGTACTTTTCTTTGTTTTGCAGCATGGTCTTTGCCTGAGATCCAACAATCAGGTCAGCATCATCTTTCTGACTGCTTCTTAGCTTGTATTGGAACTGAAAGACAAAAAAAATTATAAACTAGTACTGAAGTTATTATGATAAACCATTTAGATGATAATTTAAAACAAAAGAAATGTATTAAATTTGTCCAACTAACTACAACATAAATGCATACATTAACATAACCAATCTACACAAGCTCATCTGGTCAATACCATTAACTGCTGTTGGCAAGAGAAATCTGCTGTACAAGTCACCAATTAGGCTGCAGGGATCTCCTTCAGCATGATGATCATGGCTTCTTCTGCCTGCAGTTGGACAAGTACCTGTAAAAATAACCATGTGTCATTAAAATACTATTAAGTACAACAGTATGGTATGGTAAATAATACAAAATTACTAATGTCCACTACAGACAACTTTGCACAAAATAAAATGAATCGTAAGAAAATATTGCTGGTCCAATGAAATGTGAGTAAAATTATGCAGCATTCAAGACTCATGAAATATAAAAATTCATCTCACCTGATCATAAATAGCAGTTAAGTTGATTTGTTAGTGACCGCAAAAAGTCATAAATGGCATCAACCTGCTTCACAGAGTAAGTTGTGCAATGTCCTTCCAACACAGCAGTTGTCTGCCCATCATGTGGTTTCTTATTTGGTTTGGAATTTGTATATTTGTCTTCATAAAAAAAGTGCATAAAGTGGTCCCAGTTTTCAAACAATCTTTTTAGGCATCTTGCAATACTGGTGCATGCATGCTTGATACTTTTCATCTGTTCTGTACCATACAGGACTTGCAGGTTTTTCAATTCACACTGTCTCTTCAAACTTTTCTTGAAGAAGTAACAAACGTCAACCAGGACCTCCTCAACTTGGGGGAGACAGGAAGCCCCAATTTTTTAGCTGCAAGATGCACCAGATGGAGGCAGCGTCATGCCAGATAAATGTCTTGCTCTCCTTTAATAAAACTGTATACTCCATTGTATTGGCCAGTCATCACATTGACATTGTCACAGCCAAATGCAATGCAGTTTACCCATGAAATGCCCTGTGAATTCAATTCATCGGCCATGATCTTAAATATATATTCTGTCCTGTGGCCGAGGATGCTTTGTACACCGGCAAAGCTGGGAGATGAGAATTTACAAGGCCACCCTATCCTTCAATGGTGACCTCTGGAGAGTACTGCTTTTTGTCTGAGTCTTTACTACCATCAGTAGCAATACTGAATGGCAATCTCGGCATCCTAATGGCTAATTTCTTCATAGTCATTGCAGACATTTCTAAAATCATAGCTGTTGCTATATCTCTGCCACATTTTATATCTGATATGAATAAAAGAAAATTAAATAATAAAGATATTAATGAAAATATCTGGTATGACACTAAAATAATTATTCCTATGGCACAAATCATCTTTAAAGCTGCACTCAGAAATTTGCTCTTTTTATTTTATTAAAACATAGCTTCTACACAAGCTACTTGATTTTGGAAAAGTGATTTTGAATTTAATATTTGACAAAAAGATGTCAAGGATGTACTTTTTACTCAGTGCTTCTTTAAAGAACTTACAGGCTTTGATTTCAAAATGTTTTTTGCAATCGTTTTGACACTCAATAACTACAGCAAGTCGTTGAGGGGATATATTGTTTAAGGGATAGAGCTGTTTTGTGGGTTCTAAAAATATATTTCAATATTTCAAATGCGACTAACTAGATATTAAAAAATATGTCCAAATCCACTTTCCCAGTGCAGAACAGTTGGATAATGTATTTTAATTTTATTTTAAAAACCTTCTCTAGTTTTCTCCATTTTCACAATTGCGGTTCTGGCGAACAAAATAATTGTGTAACAAAACTACATCACACGCCCGGTAGCAGAAAAAGGGGATGGTCGACTGAAGTTATTGTGAGGGCAACTAGACTAAATATTACTGTTGACGCATCTAGGTAGTTCATTGTGACGCACAAAGCAACAATATGACAATCATTACCATCAATACAATAGGTTGAGGTGAAATTTTTATGGCATTTGAATTTTTATTGCCTTTGACACACCCACCTATCCCCCTATCCAAGCGTTGGTAAAGGGTCATTGTGGATGCCCCTATTTTCTCAATGGCCGCCATCTTGGTTGACAACACGTGAAGTCACGTGAAGTGTCAACCAAGATGGCAGCTAAAAAAGTAGTGCAAAACATGTGTTATTAAAAACCCTAACCCTGTATCTATCCCGAGCAAAATCTTTTTAAAAATCAATGAAATTTCAATAATTTTTTACTCACTCCTTATGCATCAGAATCTTGTATTTGGGGAGGATACACAATTTTTATAGCATTTAAAAATTCTCTCATTTAAACTCTATTACCACATAAGTGTCGCCACATATATTCAAATAAATATGAGTTGAACTGCTCCTCCCCAGGACAGGTTCTTGTGGGCAGAGATCGTTTAATTGCACTCCAGGTGCCCTCTATGGTCACTATGGTGTTGGTGTGTGTGCCCGTTTCAGAGTGTTTGAACTCAATTGTATGGTTCACCCTCAGGTGGTGAAACCCTAGTTGTAAGACCTCCAGCCTCCAACAATCAGAAATTATTGTGGTTCCTGGCTGCACTAATTCTTTAATTATTGCCAGGAGGACGTCTTTACCGCCATTCTCAACAACCCTGAAAAAGATTTTGTTTGATCCTCTTTCAATCCCACCAACACCTATTTTCCTTCTACGCGTTTGCCTCTATGATACTTCCGCTTGCCGAATTTGGATTAATCCAAATTCGGCAAGCGGAAGTATCATAGAGGCAAACGCGTAGAAGGAAAATAGGTGTTGGTGGGATTGAAAGAGGATCAAACAAAATCTTTTTCAGGGTTGTTGAGAATGGCGGTAAAGACGTCCTCCTGGCAATAATTAAAGAATTAGTGCAGCCAGGAACCACAATAATTTCTGATTGTTGGAGGCTGGAGGTCTTACAACTAGGGTTTCACCACCTGAGGGTGAACCATACAATTGAGTTCAAACACTCTGAAACGGGCACACACACCAACACCATAGTGACCATAGAGGGCACCTGGAGTGCAATTAAACGATCTCTGCCCACAAGAACCTGTCCTGGGGAGGAGCAGTTCAACTCATATTTATTTGAATATATGTGGCGACACTTATGTGGTAATAGAGTTTAAATGAGAGAATTTTTAAATGCTATAAAAATTGTGTATCCTCCCCAAATACAAGATT
>CAXITT010000628.1:154890-244749 GCA_964033795.1 Lymnaea stagnalis | reverse complement strand
TGACCAACCACAGACCATTTAAATAGCTTATTTGCCTACTATGACTCACAATTGTCGAGAAAAAGTCAATCCAATTATATTGAGGGGCGGCATTTTCGGCGATCTGAAGTTTTTTTTTTTTTTTTTTTTTAAACTTAGTGGTAGTGGGTGGCACAAATTTCTAGTTAACATATCGCAACATATCCCTGGTTCGCTCGAAACGTTTCCCAGATTTGCTCATTATGAGGACACTTAACCCATCACCCAATGCTTGGACATTGGTCACTCTCTCAGTCTCTGTTGTTGGTGGAATTCTATTACGTAGCCGAGTCTCTCGCTTCGCACCTTTTTTTGCCCATGCGCCGTTTCCCTGATCTGTCCTGCTGATTACTGGTACCAAAGTCATTCTCTGATACTCTAAAGTAATACGTCGGCATAGCTAGAGCGACGTGGCCTCCACGGCCTTGCCATGTTTCTGTTTTGTAAGGCTGTGGGCAGCAACGCAGTCGCCGCGGCTTACCGGTGTATAGGCATAGGTTTACTTTAAGCAGATTTCTGATCGTTAATGCTGCATAAACTTTATGGTTTGTGTCCGCGCAAATGAACGCAGGCAAGTAAACCCACAACTCACCATAACACATCCAAACACTAACACAGGACTAGTGAACCAACGGACAAGTTAACACGCAGAAAAGTGAATACCGGTATATAGAACATAGACAGCTGAACCCAACAACTGGGTTTGAAAAGGCCTTGCTGAGATAATTGTCATTCTTGACTTGTTCTTGTAAATTTATTTTCACTGCTAATTCGCTATGATTGGTTCCGAAAGATTTCAGCTACTTTTATAAATATGTAAATGTTTTTAATGTGCTGAAAACTATTTTACAAAATTATATAAATAACCATTTTTATTATATTTCTTGGGCAGATTTTTGTTTCCTAAACTGAGTCTATTGATTTCTTATTAAAAAACATTAACATGTTCAATAATATTGTTTAACATTTGTAAAAATATCTAGAAAATTCTTATCTTTTATGATAATTTCACATTGATATGCTTTAAATTTCATTTTATTTGACTCTTATATTTCTAATATTACTTAATTGAATTTTTTTCTCTTTTTAAAGTGGTCCATTTAGGATTTTCCATTTATCTCTGACGTCAAATGTATTATGAGGAAAAGTATTATTACCACATGCTTCAAAATTTGCAAGGTTTTTTATATTATATTCTCTACATAATGATTGAATTTTTTTTTTATTACATGTCTCATAAACAAAATTCCGAAGTTTTTATTATCTTATTATTTTTATTAAGCTCGAGGCTAGTGGGTTGTTGGGAAAATGCATTCATTTATATTCTATCAATTATAGCTATGTACTTAAATTGTTTTTTTTTAATTAACGAGTGGAATGTGTTCATGATGTATGCATCCAATGTTGTTCAAATAACCTTTAATTTTTTTAATAAGCATTTGTCAATGTCTTTTTCAGCTTTTATCGATATAGCATTTTAATTTTTTTTCTGACGGTCGTCAATTGATGAATCAGGAGGAATATTTTTGGAACTACATAATTGAAACTTTGCATGCTTATTTATATTGACATTCTCTACTTAATGATGGATGGTTTTTAAACAAATATCTGAAAGGAAAATTTTTCAGAATTTTTTTCCTTATGTATTTTTTTTATTAGGTTCGTGTGTTAATTTTTTTTCTATCTTTTCTGTCTTAGTTTTCTAATTGCTTTTTAATTCATGAATGATATATGTACATGGTGTATGCATACTATATCGTTCATGCAGCGCTCTAATTTAAAAAAAAACACAATTTTATACTTTTTTTCATTTTTCCGCCAAATGAATTGGGAGGAAAAGTATTTTAGCTACAGCCTTCAAACATTGCATGCTTCTTTTCATTGATATTCTTTAAAAAATTCAAGAGGCTTTTTTTTTTATATAACGGGTATATCCAAATGGAAAAGGTTTATAACATTTTTACATTTGCTACTCCTGAAGAGTTCTCGAATATTTATGTGACCCCCACATACATGCTATTTGTAACACTTCCAATAACTGCTGTGTAATAGCTTCTTTAAACTTTATGTCAATGTTATTCTTAATGTGTATGCCAAGTTTCATTTAAAATACAGTACAATAAGTTACAATACAATCCAATACAAATTTGTCTTTATTCATTTTGCGTAAAAGTCAAAATTGGTATAAAATGTTTAATTTTTTGCTACAGAAGTCACAACAAATTTTTTAAAAATAAACTTTGGTGGATTTTTGTCTTTCTGTTTGTGTATGGTTTGTATGTACTAAATTTTTTTCAATGGCTCTATTTATTTAGGGTTATCAGTATTTTATTTTCAATGTGGCATGACTTAGTTGCTTAATCAAACAAATTCTAACCAAACTCCCTTCACAGATCACATATATTTGCTCCCACTCAATCATTACATCTGTACTTAAATGAAGAAATGATAGAAACAATAGTTAACTATATGGGTACCAACAAGGAATGTGAGAAAGTAAAAGGAGACAAATGGCAAAGGAATGATGTGACCTAATTGAATGAGTTTATTGGCTGCCTACTCCTTACTGGCCCCTAATTTATTTTATGGATTACTTTATGGGTACCAACAAGGAATGTGAGAAAGTAAAAGGAGACAAATGGCAAAGGAATGATGTGACCTAATTGAATGAGTTTATTGGCTGCCTACTCCTTACTGGCCCCTAATTTATTTTATGGATTACTTGAGTACACAACTCAAATAACTAACAACCAAACAAAAATGTTCTCAAGTCAGTTAAGGTTTTTTTTTTATATTAAATTTTAAATTATGTACCAGTGTGTTAGACCCAGTAGACAGATATGGTAAAAAAAAAAAGAAGACTAGTCCTCCAAAAATAAGTCTCTTTCTCATGCTTTATACAATGGCATCCTTTAACTTTAAGATGTTCATTGCAACTACCTTGTGAATTAGGTCAAGTCAAATGAGAAAAGTTGTTGAAACGAGATTCGAGATATCAGAAAAAACGGTCAGTGTCTGCATGTATGACTCCCAGTGCCAAGGAAAAAGTTTAAAATTGGTGGTTTTGTTCTGACTAAGCCAAGCTCTCTAGAGGAATAGTTGAAATTAATTCACTATGAATGCAATTTTCATTATTTAGAATACCTATTAATTCATAAAGTACTGTGTGATTAAATCTTTTAACTTAAACAATACACATAAATAATCTTAAATAAAGGATTTAATTTTAATAATTAAATTAATATTATTACTTTTC
Source organism: Lymnaea stagnalis (assembly GCA_964033795.1). Taxonomy (NCBI): domain Eukaryota; kingdom Metazoa; phylum Mollusca; class Gastropoda; family Lymnaeidae; genus Lymnaea; species Lymnaea stagnalis. The sequence continues at coordinate 241,475 of CAXITT010000628.1, read as the reverse complement.
TAAAATCCAAATGAAAACAATAAATGTATCTAAATCATCTTCATTAATAGATTTTTAAAAAAAAATGATCTACGAAAATGGCTTAAACTAAAAAAGAAAATAGGAAAGAAAAAAAATCTACCCGTCCTAAGAGAAATTAACATAGCAAAAATTTTAAAAAAACAACTAAAAAGAATAAAACTATGAATCTATGAAATAACAAGGAGAAAAAACAATTTAAAAAAAATAATTCTCATACTATTATTAGTCACACGCAGCTCCGAAGCCATTTAATCTGTACGGAGCCACTCCGGGTGCGAATAGTTATTTGCGATTAAAGGTACCCTGGTACCTATAGATGCAGCCCTTTAAAAATGTTCAGATTTAAATGGAGTTATCAAATGCAGGCATTTTTCCTGCCTGTAAAACAAGTTCTATATTTTGACTTAACTTATTTTAAAGTTAAGTGTCTATCACTATCTAGAGGCCGACCGAATTTCGGTTTCGACACCAAAAGTTGCCATTTGATCACTTTCGGCCTTGTTTCAGTTTCGGCCGAAACAGGAAATTTAACTTTCGGTTTAATTTCGTTTTCGCCCGAAACAGAAAAGTTAACTTTCGGTTTCGGACGAAAGTGATTGAGGTTTTCGGTCATCTACCAGAAGTCAGGCTGTCTGTGCGTCTATGGGCCAGCTGTGCGATATTCATTATTGCTCGACGTCTTGCTTTCATCGTATGTTACAAGACCAATGGCTCCCAATACTCTGCGAAAACTGCCCCCAGCTGTATGATGACCTACTTGTCCTTTATTTCAAAAAAATATTTTTCAATTAGGCCTAGACAAATGTAAACATTTTTGTTGAAGCAAAACTAATGGAATGGTTATATTTAAATCATTATTTTTGTTTTAATTTTTTTCAAAAATAAAATTTGGAACCCTAGGTTGATCCGATTCATACATTTTGATTTATCAATATCATGCTCAGCAATGTTGTCATGTGTCAAAGGTTAATAACATTGAATAATCCTAGAGAATGACAATATTTCTATTATTATTTCTATTCCAAATACCTGGAGCCAGTGTAAAAATAAATGCATCCTGTTAAGCCCTAGTACTTAAATAAGTCTCTGTATTACAATAGGTCTAGAGATTTGTTGACTTAATCAAACAAATTCTAAACATTTGAAAAGTTATCAGATGATAAGTTGTCAGGTCTGATGTGTTCCTTTAATGGAACTATTTTACTACCAATTCAGAAGTGTTCGTTACGACTAATCTTTAACCACTGCTTTACCTTGGTCTGTGAGATCTGTTTTCTGGACTGCTGGTATTAAAAAAAGAAATGCAGTGCAACTATCTCATCTCATAAACAGAAAACCAGTTGGATAAACTTCATTCAAACAGATCTTTAATATATGATTTACAAAAGACCTAAAAGAACATGTTTATAATTTGGTATGGGTAAGTATTAATTTAAGTATGAAATATGCAAATATTTCCTTTTCCAGAAGCTATAAACTTCAACCAATGCATGGAAATTTCACATGAACCTTGCTTTTGATAGTTAAAACTTATTGCTTCATGACTTCATGTACCAAACAACTTATTGTTTCACCAATGAAAAAATAATGACAAAAACTTGTTTTTTTTTGTTTAAAATTAACTTCAGCTGCAGCCATTTTATTTTAATTTTATTTATAAATAAGCTGTAGCAATAAACTTAAAAAACATCCTTCAAAGAAAAAAAAACAACAGATGTACAGGCATTATAAAAAAACATTAATATTCTTTCAGGGATTTTATTTATATTGAAAAAATAAGTTATTTATAGTTTTGCAGATGATTAATGCAGATTTTTCAGTGAGTGTTTCAATAGTTTGAACATTGAAAACATGTTTTTACTTGCTAAAAGTATATATTTGAAAAAAGATGAATTTTGCATTTGTATGTCCTGGGCATGATTTTGTATTTCCTTGTTATTAAAAAAATGCACTGGTTAAAAAATGGTGTATCTGTTAGATCCATTGTTTACTGTACTTCATATATTCAAATCAATATTGATCAATAATGTTTAAGAAGCTTAAACCTGATTAATCCATTTAAAGTTACATTTTTTTTTCTTATTTTTTTTTAAACAGTAAATAGTGGAACAAGATGTTTAGGAATGAAAAAAAGTCCTGATAAGTAAACAGAAATTTTCATCTTTTGCTGTACCGGTACCTAGAATTCTTTGGCAGTGCATAATAAACAAAATAACAATAAGAGTGTCATAAAATATTGATGGCTAGGCATTTTTTTGGGTTACCCGGAATATTAGCTATTTAGAATCTTTTACTTCACAAAATAACAATTTGACGAGTTAATTAATTCATTATTAACATTCTTTTATTTAATTTTAAGCAAGAACTAATTTAATTTCTATTAAATAGTTTTAAAATTTTATATCCAATACAGCATCATTAATTTCAATACATTTATTGTACATTATGTGTCAACAGTTCATCTGTGATACAAAAAGTTTATGTGATAAAACACTCAGTCAGATTCAATGACAATAACATCATCATCTGAATGAACTATAACTGTGAATGGCAGAGTGGAAACAGAAGAGATTCCTTCTGAGTTTCTCTGAGTGATTTTATCTTTTTTAGGAAAGGGGGATTTCTCAGCTAGTGCTACTGTTGCATTGTCTACATTTTCTTTTGTTTTGTAGGTGGTATTGACATTTTCTTCTTTTGCTGTACCTGGGATTGCAGATTCAGTGTGCAAGGTCCTTGATTTTTCTTCCAATGATGCCTTTTCAAGCCCCAATGATGGACTACCTGTAGAATTTTGTATTACACTTGTATATGAAGTTATGAGCTTAGTTATATCTTGGGTAGATTTCTCCTTTTCAAACTGAAGTTGATTTGTGTCTTCTTTGGATGGGCTATTACCAGACTTTTCACAAAGCATTTTGTCAGATGCAGTGATTGGCAAGGCCGATTGTTGTTCTGATGCTGTCTTGTCTTCAGTTGGCTGATCTGTGTCCATTTGGTTGAATGAGATGCCTGAATTTAAGTTAATTTAAATGAGGTGCAATACTTTTGTCTATGAATTCAAGTTTAGCATACCATGTTCTTATATTTCATTTAATTCTTTAAACATGACCTTAAGTGATTTATTCCCAAAGTGTAATCAACAAATTTGTAATTGGATCTTTAAATTATATCGCATAAAAAAATTAAATTAAATGTTAAATGAAAATAACTTACCACTTTGATTGTTGGTTGATCCATGGTCATGGTTTTTAATTTTCACTGTTTTCAGAGGTCCTGGCTTGTCATGAGTGGCTAATGGTTCTGTAGATTTCAGAGTTTCTAGATTGTCATGAGTGGCTAATGGTTCTGTAGATTTCAGAGGTTCTGTCATGTCTTTAGTGATTAATGGTACTGTAGATTTCAGAGGTCCTGGCTTGTCTTGAGTGAGAAATGGTTCTGTAGATTTCAGAGGTTCTGTCATGTCTTTAGTGATTAATGGTACTATAGATTTCAGAGGTCCTGGCTTGTCTTGGGTGGCTAGTGGTTCTGTTTCCATTCTCTCCTCAAGTCTAGTTAGTTCTACAAAGGCCTGGCCTTGGACAATGGACTTTTCTAAAGACATGACTGGGGCTCCTTGACCAGACTTTCCTTTATCCAACATTGACTTCCCTTGATTTGCAATGTTGACCTGTGTTGACTGAATAGATAGTAGCAAATTAAAAAATAATAATTTAGGAATCAATTAAAAGGTAACAAATACAAAAAATACTTATTGTCAACAGGGGAAAAAGTCTAATAGAGAATTATGGTCTACATCCCAAAACATAAAATTCAGTAACTATTCAAATCTAAAATAAATTGCTCCAATAGTCAACAGTAAATCATAAAAAGCATTTCTTACATTTAAATTTAGAATACCACAACAAAAACATAAATATGGGTAAAAAAAACCCCAAAAAACTACAACCCACAAATAGTTGTGTAATTTTCAAATCAATATCCTTGCGATAAGACGGAATGATGTATGAAGTAAAGCAGACTTATTAAAAGCATAGCTCAAATAATCAATAATCTTACTGGGGTGAGAGCTTTGGACAGATTGGTCTGACAGTAAATGATAGCTTGGTCCTCAGTTAAACGATTGACATCAGTCTGGAAAGCAAAGAATTTAGAGTTATTAAAAAATTATTTTATTTCTCTCCTTTTTTGACAAGTTAAATTCCAGGCTTGCAATGTCACATCTTTGAATTTCTTTTAATCTGTGTTTCTGAGAGACTGTTACCTGTTTACCTATTCCTATTGACCTGTCACAAAACATAAAGAGATATTGAATTTTTCTAACTGGAAACTCTGATGCACTTGCTATGTAAAATATTTTTCATGTGTTCGAACTAATAAAAAAACTTAACAAATTATTGTTATTATTGTTGCTATCATAAAAAATAAATCTTAAGCTAACATGAACATTTCATATAAATCATAATCAAAATACTTTGAAAGTATTATAGAATAGTCAATGAAGAAATCTATAATAATTTGAATGAACTTAAAGGTTATTTTAGCGTTATGACTAACCCCCAATGTCTTTTTTCATTATGACAAAACACAATGTCCTTACCCTGCCTTTCATCATGACTCTAAAAGCTCGAAGGAGTGCAGCAGATGCTTTTTTCAAGTGATCACAACCTTTGCCCATCAGCCACACTTGATACACTCTGGTCAAATTCTCTTCTCTCCGAGTCTCTGTCCACTTGTCACTCGCATCCATTTCTCTTTGAACAACTTCAATACACTTGAGAAATGCTTCATCAGCCAGTACCCAACGTTCAGCATCCCTCAAATACTTCCTAAAAGCAACAGATACATATAACGTGAGTCCTAAACATGAACTTTTCAAGCTGATTTGCCACTAAACTAATTCCTTCAATCGAAGGTCAAGGTCTCAGTCCATTATTCCAAATTAGGGGCCATCCGTAAATGACCATGTGGATGCCCCCTACTGCAGTGCATTAAATTAGTTTATATAGCAGACCTGTTTACCCCCAAACTCTTAAAATCGTACAATATCATTACATTATCTTAATAGTAAAAAATAAACATACAGTATATATAATGTATACACCTCAAAATCGTACATTGTACGCCAAAATCATAAGAGTAAACAGGTCTGATATAGAACTGTCCCATTTCAAGTCACTTAAATCACATTGATAGAACCACTCACTTTCCTGCGTCTGGTGTCCGCTTAAGATGCATGCGAATTGTCTTAAGCATCTCAATGTCCCCAAGCTCTGCTAGGACTTTAAGCAGAAGCACAACAGATCGGTGGACATGTGATGCAAAGCAACCCGATCTGTCAATATCTTCTATTGGGATTTTCCAGAGACCCTGAAACAATATATATTAAATAATTAACAGGGATATCTATTAGACAAATCTGAATGATTAATATTTGATTTCTGAATGATTAATACAAGATTTCTGAATGATTAATACAAGATTTCTGAATGATTAATACAAGATTTCTGAATGATTAATACAAGATTTCTGAATGATTAATATAGGATTTCTAAGGATAACAATGACGTGCATGCAAGCACATTATTTGCACATATATATATATATATATATATATATATATATATATATATTAAAAATTGTTCAAACTTCACTGACTAGCTGAATAATTTGTGCGTCATCTGTAATTGTTTATTTCTTGTAAGATTTCTGAATGATTAATATAGTATATATAAGGATAAAAATAACGTGCATGCAAGCACATTATTTGCACATATATATATATATATATATATATATATATATATATATATTAAAAATTGTTCAAACTTCACTGACTAGCTGAATAATTTGTGCGTCATCCGTAATTGTTTATTCCTTGAAAGGTTTACCTGGAAAAAGTTGCTTTGTTTCCTCTCTGAAAAAAGACCAGGTGCTGGCATGTGTGTTTGCTCCTGCCAATCTGGACGGCCCAGCAACAGGTCTCGGGCTTTACTCAGGTTCTACACAGTTTTGAAACATCAAGATCAAATAAAGCATTACTGCTTCTTATTATAAGTAGGGAAATTAAATTAATACAGGATTTGGAGAAAATATTTGGCCAACATTTTTATGTACCATAATTTTATTATATTAAAAACTGACCTTAGAGAAGCAGTAAACATCAGCCAATCGATACAATGACTTGTAATGAGAATTGTATCTTTCTGCGCACAGTTCAAGGCCACGTATACATTTGGTGATAATATCAGCTCTAAGTAGTAATGGGTCTTTAGGAAGAGCATCCCCATCCACATTAGTGGCATCAGCTGCTGAGTTTTCTATGGTATTATGAGCATCACCATCATCTTTACCAGCAGTTGCTGGGCTTTCTTTAGCTCCAGTTTTATGAACTTCTGCCTTGGGAAAAGGAACGTTCATAGGAGGGTCTGGGTGGGTCTCAGGGCTATCTCCATGGAGCTCTAAGCTGTCAGTTTCCATCACCACCACAAGTGCAGTTTCACTGACAGTCACCATGTGATTGTTAACCCCATCAGATTGTGCCAAAGCAAGGGACTTCTCTTTACTTTCACTTTCCCATTTCTCATCAACCGATTCCAACACTGAACAGTTTTTTCCTCTGTTGTCTTTTAAGTCTCCTGCTCCATCAACATAAGCTTGTTGAGTGGATCCCTCTACTGTTTTATGTTCTCTAGCATCTACTTTCAAACAACTGTCGTCTTTAACATTAACAACTGTATCACTGCCCTCTACTTTGCCTTTTGTTGAAATACCTTGATCATTCATGAAGATGAGAGCATTAGTTTCCATTTGTTTACACTCCGATGATTCCCCTGAATTAGTTCTATCCCGTTGATCTTTTGGATAATCCTCGACATGGGTTGGGGAGAATCCTTCACTTTCCATTCGTGAAATAGCAGGGGCACTTGCATTATCATCACTTGTAACGGTAGACATCACATCCACCAACCTTTCCCTTATCAACCTAGTCTCATTAGTTTTCACTGTCTGGTCCATGTCTGACACATTTACTGCCTGGTCCATGTCAGACAGATTTACTGCCTGGTCCATGTCTGACACATTCACTGCCTGGTCCATGTCTGACAGTTGGTTAGTAGCAGAAGTGATATCTCGCTGACACACACGCTCTATAGTTTCCTTAACATTACTCTGCCCCATGTCAGCAGAAGTGACATCTTGATGACAGACAACCTCTGTACATTCCTCCATTGCATTAGCCTGGTCTGAGTAAGAACTTGCAGATATGAGTGGAGCTGATTCACTCTTGTGGACACATGTAGGATCAGTTTCATTAGCAGCAATCACAGGCTTGCTTTCATCTGTTTCCATAAATTCAATTTGCATTGACTCTGAATTCCCAGAACAGTTTAAGGATACTTGCTGACCTTCCACAGGAACTGAAATGACCTCAGGAACTCCAAGGTTGGGTGATAGGTTAGTACTTTTTGCAAAGTTTTCAGAACCAAAAATCTCCTTTGAATTAGAATAACTTTTCTGTAGATTAAATAATGTGCCTGGATCAGTTTCACTTACTTCCATTTCTTCTAAGTCCATGTCTTCATCTTTTATAGGATCAGGCATTGCAATACATGGTGTGGTGACATGGATTGGGGTGGTGATATGACTTCGGGTGGTGACATGGATTGGTGCACCAACATCAAAACTAGACACAGTGTTCATATCTACATCCTCTGAAGAGCTGGCCTTGCAAGTATTCTCATTGGATATCTCTTGTTTATCTGTGCTAGTGACAGGGCTGGTTTCTCCAGTCCCCTCTAAGCACAGGCTACTTTCAGTTGTAGATCTGGTCACTTTCTGTACTGAGCTGCCAGGTTGAGCATTGCTGACCAACCCAGACATTTGTCTGTCAAAATCAACAACTTCTGCTGTTTGTTTGTTGTCGAGGTTAATGACAACTGTGTCGCAGTAGTTTTTCTTTGTTTCCATACGCTGATATTCTTGATTTTTACCAGGACTTGTCTGACCCTGATATGCAGATTCTAAGTTGTTCTGTTGAGTTGTGTGCTTATGTTGATCTTGAGTAACCTTCCCCTCTAACTGTACATCACCTCTGCTTTTGTGACGAGAGTACTCGTGATCTGTTGGGTTTTTGTGATAGATATGTTTATCTCCCCCTGGTAACACTACATTGCTGGGCTTTGGAGAGTTGGAAACCTCCAACCTGTCATTGAGATGAAAATTTTTGTTAATTACTATAATAGAGTCAAATAGATCAGCTGTATGGAGTAACAGCTGTATGATAAAAATCTTGACTGGTGCTACGTAATGAAAAAAAAAAACGAACATGGAAATAAACACCTAATGAAGTGATAACTCATATAATTCCTTTAAACTAACTCCCCCCCTTTCTACATGACTATTTCCTTCTTTAACAGAGTTATATCCATTATTCCTATATTATTCAGATTATCACTGACAATGATTTTCCAATAGTAAAATTATGACGTATAAACTTTAGGGTTTAAAAAAATAATGCACTTCACAAATGATCAATTACTGACAAATTCAATAATAATAGTAAGTATTCAACAAGACTGACCAATTCAGTAATAATAGTTAGTATTCAACAAGACTGACAGATTTAATAATAATAGTAGTAGTATGTAACATGACTGTCAAAATTACTCAAAATTTTAAGTCTTGTTAAAAAATTAATAGATAAAATATAATTTGAATTGAGATTTCTAGAAACAGTTTACCTCTCCTGGTCTTTTAAATTGTGCTGCTTCTCCTCACATCTAGCAAAATGGCTTTCTAGAGAATCTTTTACATAACTATACAATATGGGCAAATGTTCATTGTTGCAGTGATAGAGCACAAATTTTAAAGCTGATGCATGGGTACGGTAGAAAACTTCCAGGGCCTCCAAAGCTAAGTCTGGTGGGATGCTGGCAAACTGGATTTTCTTAGGGTATGGTGCTTTTTCTTCGTGTAGACATATGGCTGCCTGTTGAATATAATAAAATATAATAAAAAGCATTGTTTTTTCAAATGCTATTTGTTTCTCTATAATAATTGTTCTGTCTTTTTTTCCAAGCCTAAACATATCTTGTTATTTATTTGAATCCAACAGTCATGGTGTCAAGTTTTGAGTGTGTGAAATGTTCAATATTTAAATGTTATTTTTTGTGTTAACCATATTTCAACTCATTTAGATATAACAGGAAAACTATGCAACATTTTGGCTTTTAGCTTTGCTATGTACCTCAGATTAACCCATTCAGTATGTCACAATTCTTCAATGGAACATAGTAAAATTAACTCTCTGCAGTCTGACGTTTTTTTCACATTTCTTAAAAATCTTAATGTGAATTTTTAAAATAATTAATTAACTGATCTGAAATAGCTCTGATCTGATCAGTTAAATATATTAACTTGTTCATCTTTGACTCAGCTATCATAAGATATTTTTTGTATATTTTATTTTCTTAGTTATAAAAATAATTGAAACATTATTGGAGAATTATTTTTTTTCATTTTATGCAAAAATTTGACCAAATCTTTACACAGTATGAAGGAAAAAAAAAATCCTTGTTATAAAAGATTTAAAATTTATTTAAATAAAATACTTCATCAACTTATACAATTCATAGTCAAACATGACAAAAATTCTTTGAACAATCAAAAAGTTGTCAACATTTTAGCAAAACCTATATTTTGTCTTTTTTTCCTAAAAAATGCACTATAATTTTTCTTTTAATGAAAATTATGTTTTGTATGTAATATATTTTAAAAAATGGGTCTCATAGCTTATAGATTTGTATATTAAATATATTTCTTAATAATTCTTGAGTAAAAGATGACTAAGTAAAATTTGATGAATATATAAATAACTCAAAACAAGAGTCAATTTTTTTTTTTTTAATTTTAAAATAGCGGTATTCGCTGATGTTAAAGTTAAAAAAAATTAAAATGTATCAGTACAATAATGCTAATTTTGATATTAATGTCAAATACAATCCATTCCTCACTAATGTGATCTATTTTTTCCCATGTACCGGCATTTTTATATATCTTTGTTATAATCCTCACATAACACAGGCTGATAAACTACATTATTCCTTAATTATATTTATGGACTCTGAACAAATATTATTTCTTAAAACAGTCTGCAGTTTTATTATAATAATTATATTTGATAAATAAAAGCTTGTCCTGGACTTGATTTCTACATAAGATTAGGTAAGATTTTTCACCACAGAATATTCACTCAATAAAGAACCTGTGGAAAAAAAAAATTTGATTGATTCATAAATAAATTAACACTAATGGTATCAGTAATGGTATGCTATCAGTAAGGGAAAATACCATTAATCCTAGTCCAAGTGCCTAAATTAGTATAAAAGTAAACCATTGTACATAGAAAATACATTATAACATATGTTATAACAATATTGTGAGTTTATTCTTTATGCATTTTGCTACCAAGTGATTAGATTAAAACTTACCACCACTTGTTTTTAGGGTAAAATCTTCAAAGATATCCATCCAGTAACTCTGTAACTCAGTAAAAGGGTGGAGTCCAGGCTTAATATTTAGGATCAATAAGGAATAAGGGCTTCTTGATCCAATATCTGCATTTTTGTCTCTCTCTCCTCCTTCCCAATAGAGTTAGAGAGCTTTTAATAAAAACATAAATGTTGGTTTTTTTATTCTGCCGACAGTAGTCTCTACTAATACTAGTGACTAGCGATAATGATAATAAAATTTAAACACATTTCTACTATGCAATATTATAAAATTTAGAAGATTATTCTTGGCTGTAACATATTTTAAATAAATATATTTAATTAATAACTCAGAAGTCCTTAACTTTAAATTTATTTAATTACGCAAGTTCCAATCGACCGAAATTGTCCGCTATTTTTTTAAAATATTTATTTCGCATAGCGACTCTATTTATTTATTTTATAATTATTGAAACTTAATAAAATTCAAATAGAATACATCAATGTAAGTATAAATGGATAATATATACTTCAGCCAATTAAAATTATAAAAATATCACTTTATTGTTTTATTATTAATTTTAAAGTCGGGAAATGATAATTAAAATTAAGCTTACTTGTTTACGATAGCATTAGTCGGTACTTTTATATGCAAATCGTGATAAATTTCATGATTAGAGTCTCCATTTGGATACATTGCTTTAGACAAACAAATAACTCCTTGATAAATCGGGAAATTAAAATCATTTGACAATATTCATACTACTATTTAATTTTTTTTGTGAGACTTATATTTTTTGTTTTTTTGGAAATCTGCGAAGCTTTCAAGGGATACTCCGCGCTGAATAAGTTTCCAAACATATTTTTTTAAAATAGTAATTTCAAATTTTGTAATAATTTTAATTTTTTTACAAATACTTAAACCAATGAAACAAATTATTAAAATATAATAAATATTTTTTTTCAATAAAAAAAAAAGTTAAAAAATAAATGACCCAGCCACAAAATCTATGGTACTTATATGTACCATTTCTCTATAGTCGGACTGCAGAGAGTTAAGGGGCTAAAATTCCATTGGACCTGATGATTTTTAATTTCAACCACTTGGCTACCGATGACGTCGACGTGACATCACGATCACCCACTTTCAATTACCAAGGACGTCATACTGTTGTCATAACAAAGAGGCAAAGAACTTTTCTGAAATGCCAAGGACGTCATATTTCAATGCTTTATATTTATTTATGCGTTAATCTATAAAGAAGTTAAAAAGGGAATCCGATAGAGAATGAAAAATACCAAAAATTTCTTTTTTAAGTTTTTTTTATTGCTGAGTCAGAAAAAATCAATGCCCAAAACCAGCAGTAATGAAAGGGTTAAATCCCCACTTTACAAACCATATAAACAAATCCTCTTCATTGTTTTTATTTGAGTCCAATGAATGATCCAAGCTAATTAATTGGCTTGCTTCTTCGGCAGGCACTTATCTAAATCTTGAGCTAACAGACCTAATATTAGTGCCAGTACAGCTTGTTGAAGACATAACAATCTGCTGATGCTTATTTACAATTTTTAAAAGGTGAAAAAACAAGCAAAAAATACACTAAACGAGGTACAATCTGCCAGAAATTTCAAAGAAAGGAATTGAAACTCTTTTGAATGAAAGTTTAGAAAGCTATAAATAAAATATATGACTGTAAAAGTTAAAATACTAAAGGCATGAAACTAAACAAAACCAGAGATGACGCAATCTGCGACTAAATGTATTCAGCCAAAATCGTGGTGATGCACACTGCAGCGAAACATATCGAATGGGTTAAAACAGACATACTGTAACTTTGTGGTGGGAAGCTTTGGAAAATTGAACAGTTGAGGGAGCCAAGTCTGCTCATGCAGAATTTGTGTCAACTTTCTATGGAACAAACCTGCTTATAATGCTCCAAGTAGATTTGAGGATTGTCCCCTTCCTTCTCAGCTATTTTCCCCATCATGTAGTGTGTGAGCCAGTCATCCTCCGTACCATCCCCTTCACAGTCAATGGCTCGCAAGTAGTTGTTTTTAGCCAGGGCAAGCATATCTTGTTTTCTTTTCTTTGCCCCCTATAATCAAAATCAATCCATTTAGCCATAAAGAAGCAAGCATTGTTATTACAAATACTGCTTGTTTGTCCATCTTTTATAAGACTTTGTCATCAAATTATCTTGTAGCCAAACTTTCATATTGAAACAAATGCGGATGAACAAAACCCCCAGCCCCCCCACTCCCCGAAATTTAAAATGGCTTTTTAACCTGTAGATCAGCTTGATTTCTTAAACAATAATTTACCTCAGTAATATCCTGACTAATAGATAGTAAGTCCTTGTATATAATCTGCCTTGATGCATGTGAATGTAGCTGATAAGCCAATGAGCCGTACTCAAGCCACAGTTTCCTACATGTCTTCTGGAGGTCAACAGCTCTTTTAAAGCATCTCAGAGGAGCTGCAGATTTCTTCTGAATGGGAGTCTCTATTTTATACTCCGTCTAGTCAAAAGAAAAAAGAGAAAATTAAACAGTGAAATGTGTTGTTTGAAAAAGCAAGTGAAAATTAAAATCTTTATGCCTAAATAAAAGAATTTAAAAAAAAAAAATCAAGCCATATTCAACTCACCATATACAAAACTTCCATCCCTGCCTCCAACAACCTACGAACCTTTACAGTGACTCAGTATCTTACAGAATTAAGTTTTTTTTAAAAATCTGGTACATTTTAGCTAGAGTAAACTTCTCCAATAAGTCCAACCTGTTGCCCCGAGCAACCAACCAGCCTTATAGTTATTACAGAATTTTGGCCAGCAAAAGCCCTGATCAGGACTCTAGCCTGTAGCCCTTAGCAACAAACCAAAATTGACCAGCACAAGCCCCACTCTTGAGTCCAGCCTGTTGCCCTTAGCAACCAACCAACACAATAACTTACAGAATTAAGTTTTTGTTCAATCTGGTACATTTTGGCCAGTGCAAGCCCCGCCCATGAGTCTAGCCTGTTGCAGTTGAGCACCAGATCCAACTGATAGAACTTGACCGCTTTGGCTGGTTCTTTGTTCTTGAAGTAGAAATCACCCAGGAGGTAGTACAGCTGGCTACATATTTTGTATGGGTCATTTGTAGAACTGATTGTTAAAACAGAACAAGTTGGGACATCACCGGTGATGCCTTCAATGTAGTCTGAGATTGCTGACACATGGCGGGCTGATTAGAATAACCAAAATTGATTAGCAACACACAGTAGAAAATTCTTATTGAATTTTTTTACTTTCTTCTAAATTTTAAAAACCAAATGTGATGCACTTTTTTTAGTTGAAATCACAAAAATTCACAAAAAAGAAAAAATATATTCACCAAATTCAACACTATAATTTTTTTTTCATGTCTTACAATTAGAAACTGAAATACATATAGCTGTTTTCAAGATATGATTTGAAAGTAATAAGAACAACAAAAACAACAACGTCAGAGAATGGTTCAAGACCAAGGTTGGAGTACGACAAGGTGCTCTCCCCCACCTTGTTCAACATCTTCTTAGAGAGAATTATGTCAGATGCTCTGGAAGCGCATGAAGGGACAGTCAACATTGGTGGAAGAACAATCACCAACCGACGCCTTGCGGATGACATAGATGGACTGGCTGGGAATGAAGAAGAGCTAGCCAAACTAGTAAAGCGTCTCAATAAGACTTCATCATCCTTTGGCATGCAAATCAGTGCAGAAAAAACAAAACTGATGACAAATAACACCACAGGCATCGCCACTGAAATTAAGGTTGAGGAGGAAAGATTAGAGACAGTAGGCAACTTCAAATACCTAAGAGCAATAGTCTTGGAAGACGGCTTGAAGCCCGAACTGATGTCCAGGATTGCCCAGACCATAACAGCACTAAAGAGGCTCAAGAAAATACAGAACAACAAAAATATAGCCCCCAGCACCAAAATCAGGCTGATGGGCTCATTAGTCCTCTCAATTTTCTTGTATGCCTGCGAGTCCTGGACATTAATAGCAGAACCTAAAATGAAAATAAAGGCGATGGAGATGAGATATTTCAGAAGCATTCTTGGCATCAGCTATAAGGACCATATCTCCAATGATCAAGTGAAAGAAAGGATGCATCAGGCAAATGGGCAGTACAATGGCCTCCTGGTGACTGTAAAAAAGCGCAAACTGGAATGGTATGGCCACGGACAAGGAAACAAGGACTCGCCAAAGAAATCATGCAGGGCACAATGAGAGGAGGGAGAAGAAGATGGCAAGATAACTACAAAGAGTGGAAAGGACTAAAACTATGCGATGCTGTGCCTAGTGCAGAAGACAGAGAGGAATGGAGGAGGATAGTTCACATGTCATCTGTGGTGCCCCAACAGTCCAAGGACTAAGGGATATGATGATGATGAAGAACAGATAATTGAAACCATTTTCAACAAACTAGTTATAAACCAAATCCACAATTTCACATAGCTGCCATGTCTTTTTCCTGTTTGGTTTTTAAATTATACTTCCACTCACTTCTTTTCCGTTCTTCTTCACTTTGTTTTTGTGTGGGTTTTGCACCCACTCTCATTCTTTTCCTTTTTAGGTGGGATATGCTTATATATACATTATGTAAATTTAATTTATATTTATATAAATTAATCCTTGAAGCCACAATCTCAAATTATGATCACAACATGCCATTAAAACAGTTTTCTACAAGCAGTGCATACCTGGATTAAGTTCAGCTGGAACTAAACCATATATTCTGCGCAGCAAGTTTTCCACATCGGATGTGACAGATTTAATCTTGTAGCTGTCAAACTCAGGGGCTGGTGCTGGAGCAAAGTAGAAATATAGAAGGCCAGCTTTCTCCCAGTCCAATGTTATGGGTGCAGCATTGTGATCACTCAAGTGTCTGAAACAGAAAATTGAACAACTTTATCCTATTAGATCTTTATTTAAATTAAAATTGTTATGGACATGATGTAACTGTTCCAGTTCTTGCTGATGCAATATTATTTACTATTAAAATAGTAAAATCATCTTGACCTGGCCTTCCCCTTCTTGTTTGGATGTCCATACAAGCAGAAAACACACTGCTCAAATGTCAGGTCTTCCCTGTCTTTATCTTCCATTTCCTTTTGAAGAATAGACATCAAAAAGAGCAGAAAATCCCCTTCATCTTTAGTACACCAAGAATGCCTGGAGAGAATACAGAAATATTAATTCAGACGATATATATTTTTTTGGAATATGTAAAAATAATAGTTTTATTCAAATAGCAAAAAAAAATCTAAGATCCAAAGGTGTAGGAAAGGGATTGGTGATGTGTGTGTGTGGGGGAGAGATCTGCCCCGGGCGGCAATTTCTTTTCTTTATATGGAGTGGTGGCACTGCATTTTTTTCTTCTACAGGGGGGGGGGGGCAAAACAAATCTTAGTCAGTTTCAGGCAGGGCTAACACAAGCTATGCCCCTGTAAAAATCATCTCATGATTGCCTTATCCCAAAGTATATTAAATGGTTTAATAAGGATATTTGGCAACCTTTGATTAAATTATTGCATGAATATTATATTTCAAAATAGGGTTTTGTTTTAGTTTGATGTGTTTGACAAAATTAGAATAAATTAAAGCAGTCTTTTTTTGAGTTAACTTTACCTCTTAAAACTATAATTGAATCTCAAAATATAGACTAATGTAACTGGGGTGTGTATTTTTAAGCCAGGCCTTCAACTCCATGTATAGGTTTCCTTTCATCAAATCACTGAGATGATGTTTTTTAGCATGAAACAATTTGAATAATTTGATGTTACTTCCCCTTCACTTACCTTCCCAAATGTTCATGGGCCTCAACAAGCATCGTCAAAGATCGGCTTGTGTCATCTTCATCATCATCTTTATTGTCCTTGGATTCGTTTGTGTTCTGGCGGCGAGCATTTTCCTGCTCCTCAAACTGTAACACCCTTGAACACATATTATTGAATATTTTGAGCAAATAATCTCAATGAGAAATGATTCCCATCTTCTAATCCTGATTCTTTATGCTCATTGTTCTGTTAAATTCTGAACACTGACAGCTAACTAGGACCAATCAAACATTACACATCAATTATCTGGTCACCTGTATAAAATCTTCCAAGGCAGGAGTGAGCCAATCGGCATCTCTGTGACACTGTCACCAACATCAAGAGAAATTTCAATGACTGCTACCAAATTGTGGGCCAAACGAACAAAGGACTTACGGCTCAGGGAAGCCATTATAGACTTGTCTTCCTCCATGATCCTGAGGAGATTTAATCAAGAAAATTTCCATTGCTTAAAACTCTTGTTTTAAAACCTTTTGACCTCTTCATTAGCATTTTATGCTTTCAGTGGCATTAACATTTGAGTCTATAAAATGGTACATCAACAAGACAAAGGGTTGAAAATTTTATTAGTAAATTAACAATTATGATGCCATTATTTTTATCTCCTCTGTACATACTTGTCAATGAATCCAAAGATTGATACCAGAGTAGCTGCCCAATCCTGGCGAAGCTGTACAGTTGGAACTCTTTTATAATGTTGGATAGCTTCATTTAGTGAAACTTGTGCCCACTCCATACACCGTTCTTTCTCTTTCAGTTTGTGGAGGGAATTCAGCAAAAGAAGGAGTTGGGATGGACGCTCTCTCTGGGCAATGGATTTCTGTGTAATACTCTGTTTGGAAATAAGAAAACAAATCATTAAACGTGTGTATCAAACTAAACGGTTTCAATTTTCAATAATTTGCGTCCAACAAGATGTGCGTGTGTGTATAACAATGTATTATTACTTCAGAACTTTTAAACTTTTGGTTCTACTATGAGTGTTGAATAGAGACAGTGCTAAATGCTTTTCAAGTTGAAAGAGCAACAAGGTGGTTGTCTTAGGGGTCACCTTGTTATTAAAAGTGGTGAGAAGGTTCTCCACAACAAGATCAAAACGTCCTTCTTCGTAGAGCTTCTGAGTATCTTCCAGTGACTTACACCTCTGTAAGGCTTCTAGTAGTCTCTTTACTTCCCCGAGTGAGATCACTTTGTCCTCGATAATGTTGGGCACCATTACAACTAGGGGTGAGATATGGAGGACAGTGATAAACTGGGGTCTTGTAAAAGAAAACAACAACACTAAACAACAACACTATCTTTATGTTTGTCTATAAATTGCATTGCAGATTGGCCAGGTAATCATTGATTTATTTTTTATTTAAGTTATAGGAAATTAAGAAACATTACCAAAAAAAAATATTAACAGTAGGACTAAGGAACTTTTCTTGTATCACCAACATTCATCAAAGACATAAGATCAAAGATATGTAAAAGTATCCAATCAAAGACACAAGACCAAAGACATGTAAAATTAGCCAATCAAAGAGTTAAGACCAAAGAAATGTAAAAATAGCCAATCAAAGAAATCTTTAACAATCAGAACATTTTGAACTTGATAATGTATAAAAAGAACACCATATAAAAGCCCTATCTGTAACAACTGCTTCTGAATATCTAACCTTCTTGGGTACTGTCCCTCTCCTTTTCCATATCTTGAAGCAGTTCCTGTACAATCTCAAAGCAATCTACAGCATCAAGTGTCTCATTGAGAAGCTGGTGCTGCTTGGCTTTCAACCAGTACAAACGAAGACTGAATTCACCCAGCCATGAGCCTGACACGAGACAGAATTGAAAAGTAGACAATATCTTGATATGGAATAGTTTTTATTGATTAGACACGGAATTGATGACATCATTAGATTTTTAAAAAATATGTTAATATGAAATACTTTCCCGCTGTCAATGAGATCAACAGAAACCCGATGAATATTCCTTTACATCATAACTAAAAATAAATTAATGAGACCAAGCAAAAATTACCCAAATATTTCCAAGAATAAAGTAATTACCCAAGGCATCATTCCTGGCTGTCAGTGATGACAGAAATAGCATGTCCTCTGTGTGAAACTTTCCTAGAAGACCTAATAAATTGGCATTGCTCTGACCAGCTTTAGTGGGGGACATGACATTTTTCAGCCCATTCTCAAGCATCACTCTGTTAAGTGAAAGCTCAGCCCAGGTCAGGATAAGTGCCGCATAGTTCTTCAGGCCCTCCAGAGGAAAACTCTCATCATTATCATACAATGACGGGACTGAGAAGTGTTGACGTAAACGTTCATAAAGTTTTAAGTACAGGTCAGAAATTCCTTCGTACCACACGCAATCCGATTTATTAGCCAGCAGAAGAAGATATTTATAGATCAAATCTATAATGCCATGACCTTTGAGACATGTTTTAATATAACCTTTTACATCATCCTCCTCTGTTTCAGTGAGAGTTTTGAGAAGCCTGCTCTCAGTCAAGCATTTTGTGCCAGATTCTCCATCACATCTATCCATTTCCATTTCGTTTTCATCTTTTTTCCCCAAGTTCTCATCGTTCTCCAATTCCAGCAAAGTGGATGGGAAATAATTTTTCATCAGTTTTTGATAGTTGACAATGAGTTCTTCCTTCCTGGTTCTTGAGTTTCTGCTTCTAGTTGATCTCCTCTTGAACGCATCATCCCATTCTTCTAGCACGGTATCTTCAAACTTTCTTTTGGGTCCACGTTTGGCTCCTGGGTTGGAAATAAAAACATAAAACAATAAGCTGGATGAAATGAAAGATAAGATTTGATCTGAAACATTAACACATTCAAGTAACTCTTCATGTCTACCTCATTGTTTGTTTCCATCAGGAAAATGGAATTATTTGCTGATTTAAATGAATAAGATGATGTTGAACAAACAAAGACCTTTAATAGAAGTAGTCTGTTAAATCAGTGCTAGTCACTGGCACCGATCAGTTGCTGGTTACAAATGTAAAAATATACAAAACTAATCTTAATCCAGACCTGTTTACCCTCCAACTCTTAAAATCGTACAATATCATCACAAAATTGTTGAATACGTTATATTTATAGTAAAAAATAAACATATAGTATATACAATCTATACACCCCAAAATCGTACATTGTATGCCAAAATCGTAAGATAATCATGAAATGGGTAGTGGTATTGTGGATAAAGTGATAAGTCTGTACACACAAAATTTAAAGAAGCACTGGATTAAATTACCAATTCTGGCCCCACCTTGTGTCCTACTGGGGTCTACAGATGTTCTTGTAGATTCATGCTGAGCTTTCTTGGAAGCGGCGGGCAAAGAATGACTTGTGGTGGTTCTTGTTGAAGCTGTGCTTGCTGGGGACTGATGTGAATCAAACTTGACTTGAGAAAGCAACCCTCTCTTTTGATAGTTGTGGTCACCTGCTAATAAATTCAACAGATTGAAAATTGTAGCAATGCTTGCAATTGCATAAAATGTTACAAAAGGTAGCTCTTGAATGGCAACTCCTATCATTGCATGTTACTGAATATAAGTATGGAGACTCATCGCGGGTGAAAATGTTTCAAAAAATTTACAGCCAATAGACCCATAGTTTTTAACTGAAAAATAATTTCAAAGCAGATCAAATCACAAAACTCATACTGGGTATGTATTATTTAGAGTTGACAATAATAAAAAAAGTAGTAAAAAAAAATTAATAACATTTATAAAAGGATAAGAAATGGCCATGCAAATTTTGGTACCTTGAATAAATGGTTTTTCTGATGATTGGGAAGATGATTGTGATATCCAGGCTAGATTCTGGAGCTGTGCCGTAGCTGGTGCATATCTTTGATGCATCTGTGTGTCACTGTGATGGGAACTGAGGGATGGAGATTTGGAAGAACGCGGATGGTGGTGACCAGAGTTACCAGAAGGTAAATGTAGAAGTGTATGGGATTTCTCATGAGACTGACTTTTGGTGAAAGGCGAGTTACTTTTGGTGGCTCTGTGGTGATGAGATGAATCAGCTGATGCCTTGGGTGGCATGAGTGAGGGGGGCAATTTGCTGCTCGGGGAATACTGAGAAGGGGAAAGTCTGGACAGAATACTGGAGTAAAGTGCTCCTGTGTAGGGCAAGGCACCAAGTTCCTGTTGGTGATGGCTATGAGGATAAGATGGGAACGTAGACCGAGGGAAGATATTTGAAACGGATGTGGAAAGTAGGGCGGAATAATCTGGCTGCCTCCCACTTTGTGATAGGTTACAGGTACTTGGGAAAAATGGTGAGATTGGAGAAGGGGGCAGTGGTGGTGGGGACAGATAGGTTGGAAGATCAAGGGATGGACTGTAGTACCCCGGAAGTGATGATGACCGCAGCAAAGATGGAGATCGATGACGATGGGATCCAGAATGTTTCTCTACAAGTTTTCGTCTGGTCTGCTCGGCAGCAATGGCTGTTGTCTGGCTATCTGTTGTTGATTTTAAAATCATCTCAGCCTCCAGTGCTGTAAGTGTGTTGATATGGTGAAGAGGAAAAGACAACGATCGAGGTGTCTCCAAATAGAGGTCAGGCTCATCGATGGCGTGGGACATGTAGGCAGGGGATTCAACAGGTAGCAGCGAGCTGACAAAGGGTTGGGATGGACTTCTGTGGTAGACTGGTAGAGACTTGGGGTGAGAGTGGGCTTTGGGTGGGGACACCAGGGCATGCTGACCATGATGGGATACCAGGGAAAGCTGACCAGGAGGGGGCCAAACGGAGTGCTGGCCAGATCCCTGGGAGTGAGCAGGTAAAGGCTGCTTTGGAAGATGCAAAGTGGGCTGGGATGGTTGGTGTGCTTTTGGTGGTTTGGGTTTGTCCACAAAACTGTCTTTGGCAGGTCTGCTTGGAGAGATCTCATCCATACGTCTGTCATAGAGTTGTGGTGAGCTGTGGGCAGCTCCATGAGAGGAACTGTGGGCTGCTCCATGAGGGGAACTGTGAGCTGCTCTACGAGGAGAGCCTTTTGAGCATGGGGATATTTCATTTCTATTTGGTGACTTTGATGATGGCCTGGCATCACATTTTGAATCTGGTGCATCATGGGAAATAAATGTTCTGCTTCCGGTGGGGGTTTGGTACACACTTGACTCTGTGTTACTTTGGTTCAGGCTTGTCAACACACTGTGGTACATTGAGGCTGACTTGGGACAGGAAGTATTGCTATTTGGGGACAACAAGCTTGTAATGATAGGCGAGTGAGATAGTTCAGAAGGGATGATTGAAATTCTGGTGGACGGCGGTAATGAATGCTCTTGTGATGGTTTCACTCCAGTCACTACAGATCCTGACATCAGCATGGAAGAAATGTGGGATGTTGATGAGGATTGTCCACTGGGATAAGAGGTCATCAAGTGCTGGGTTATTGGTGGCGGAGGAATCTTGGCGGGGCTCAATGAAAATGCCTGAGGAGGAGTACGACTTTGAGGATGCTGGTGGGACATTACATCAGACAATGAGATTGAAACTGGAAAGTTATGTGCTTGATGGGAATGGGCTTTTTTAGGGCTTCTTGACAAAACTGTTAAAATATCATGAGGAGTTAACATGGACTGAGCTGAATGAGCTGGAGGCGGGGCTATAGGAAGTTTGGTGCTGAGCAGGAGTGTCTTGTCAGGTGATGAAGAGGTTTGTTGAAGGGAAAGTTTGGTACTGGGAGTGTGAGCCATGTCAGGTGATGAAGAGGTTTGTTGAAGGGAAAGTTTGGTACTGGGAGTGTGAGCCATGTCAGGTGATGAAGAGGTTTGTTGAAGGGATTCAACAGATGGCTGAGCTGAAGACATGTCTTCTTGTAAGCATGGAGGCACAGCAGGAGAAGCTCCATAACAACTTCCTGATGTTGCATTATGATCTGAGGGTTTAGTTAGTTCTTGAAGCTGATTCATTGGGGAGGATGCTTCAGTTGTTGGAGTAGCTGAGTGAATCACTGCTGGGTTGTTAGATGGGAGCAGAGCTACAGATGACGTCTCAACATCGGCAGATGTGCATGCTTGATTGCCCTGTGTTGACATAATGCCACTGACACTTGGTGCTAAAGACAAAATATCCCCACTGGTACAAGGTGTCTGTGACAAAACAACATCACTCTCACTCTGAGTTTCTGATAGGATGGCAACACTGGTATCTGGCTTGTGAGTGACAAGACTCAGAGTATCAGCCTTCTCTGATTTCTGTCCAACTTCACTGTCTCGCACAACAGTTCTGTCAGGTTTTGCTGAATTCTGTTCAGCTTCAAAATTTTGGACCCCAGATGTATCCAACTCATCATCCAATTCCATTCTCACTGAAGACGCTACCTGTGATTTGTCTTTAATCTCAGGTTCTGCGCCAAACTCCATGTCAATAACCGAGGCCAATACATTCTCTAGAGATCGAAGATCCGATGGAGCCAAAATATCATCTTCATTGTCTTTGAGCAGTAACTCAGCTTTAAAATCTGTTTTTTGAATGTCTGCCAAATTCATTGCAGCTATGTCCATATCTTCTTCTCTTAAGAGAGGCATCTCAAACGTATCACTCACATCCATGGACTCCAAATCTTTTGGAACTACATCACTGGCCAGTGGCTCCGGGGTGACGGTATCATTAACAAGATGTTCTGGAATGTCAGTAGACCTTTTCTTGAAGTCACCATCTTGAAATGCCAGAGTTAAAGCATCCTCATGTCCTCTGAGACGTCTCAGTAAAGCTGTTTCTTTGGCATTGTCCCCAATGGTCAATGACTGAGGTGTGAGGCTACTTGATTCATCAGGCTTCAGGAAGGGGCTGTTTTCTTTGCTGGTTAAATCTGTTGATGCTTTTCTTATGGGAAGGCGTTTCTCCTTGCCCGTGTCATGCTGTTTTGTTTCAGCCGGTAAATTGTTCTCCTTGTCAAACTGACCCAAAAATACAGATTGATCCAAGAAGGCGTAGTCACGCAGATCCACTTCCAAGGCCAAACTCTAATAGAGAAAATAAAATGCATCATTAATTACTTTTAATGTAAGAATTTAAATTTTTTTCTTTTACATTAAAATATTTCTGGTTTTGCTTTCAAGTCAATAACACCTTAGAATGTTCCCAAACACTATCCCTACCGGTAACAGATATTCTACTCACTTTTGGAGGATCACTTGAAGTAGCAAAGTCATACAAGTCAACCAGCTGCTCCCCAACATTCTTCCAGCTGCAAGGAAAAAAAACAGAAAAGTTTTAAATTTTGAGTTTTTTTATTGTGAAAGGTTTCAGTGGTTAAATGTTACAGTCAAGGATCATATGTGAATGGTATCTGTGGTTTTACAAATGTTACAGTCAGGGATCATATGTGAATGGTATCTGTGGTTTTACAAATGTTACAGTCAAGGATCATATGTGAATGGTATCTGGTTTTACAAATGAAGGGCTCAAGGAAAAAACCAGTGATGTCAGGTTTTGAGAGTTTTGAGAAAATTGAATTTTAAGTTTGAGAATTCATAATAAAAGAATAAAAATATATAGATGGCTACGTATTTATTTATTGACTACGCTGCTTTTTCATTTGGACCTATGTATCATATTATTCTATTAAATTGAATGTAGCCACAAGGGAGATAACATACACATTTTGAAAATCTGACATCACTGGTTTGTCCCTTGAACCCTTCAAATGTTACAGTCAAGGATCATATGTGAATGGTGTCTGTGGTTTTACAAATGTTACAGTCAAGGATCATATGTGAATGGTATCTGTGGTTTTACAAATGTTACAGTCAGGGATCATATGTGAATGGTATCTGTGGTTTTACAAATGTTACAGTCAAGGATCATATGTGAATGGTATCTGTGGTTTTACAAATGTTACAGTCAGGGATCATATGTGAATGGTATCTGTGGTTTTACAAATTTACAGTCAAGGATCATATGTGAATGGTATCTGTGGTTTTACAAATGTTACAGTCAGGGATCATATGTGAATGGTATCTGTGGTTTTACAAATGTTACAGTCAAGGATCATATCTGAATGGTATCTGTGGTTTTACAAATGTTACAGTCAGGGATCATATGTGAATGGTATCTGTGGTTTTACAAATGTTACAGTCAAGGATCATATGTGAATGGTATCTGTGGTTTTACAAATGTTACGGTCAGGGATCATATGTGAATGGTATCTGTGGTTTGACAAATGTTACAGTCAAGGATCATATGTGAATGGTATCTGTGGTTTTACAAATGTTACACTCTGGGATCATATGTGAATGGTATCTGTGGTTTTACAAATGTTACAGTCAAGGATCATATGTGAATGGTATCTGTGGTTTTACAAATGTTACAGTCAGGGAACATATGTGAATGGTATCTGTGGTTTTACAAATGTTACAGTCAGGGATCATACATGTACGGTAGCAATAATTTTAAGAATGTTACCGAAACAGCAAATATGTAGGCCTACTTTTTAGCCACCACCACTTCTCTTCCCCTTTGTTTTGCTTTGACAGTGATGTCACGGAGTGAATTTGCTGTGTCATCCCTTACCCGCCCCAGCCTCAATTGGGGAAAGGTTGTTTACATTCAAATGTGTTTCTATTTGTTCTGAAGCATGCTATCAGGTGACGCAAATTCTAGAATTTCTTTACTAGATAGTTCTGATTTGATCCTTATATATAGGCTGCACGGAGAGATTTTTTAAAATATTTCCTAACACATACGAGATGTTATATAACTGCAATATTGAAATCTAGGTGTATGTAAATAAATATTTGTATTTTTTGAGGTGAGTACATTTTCCCTTGCTGTGCTGTACAGTTTCTTTGTTTCTGTATATTTGAATTTGTATTTTTATAGAAATTTAATAGTGTAATTAAATAAAATATTGTTAGTATCACTAAATAGCTTTGGTATAGTTTTTCTTTGTATACAGGTGTTCAGTCCTTTTTTATGTATTGTTCATTCTACAAATCAAATCTTATAACACTAATAACAGATTTAATTTTCAAAACCATAACAACATGTAACAGTTAAAGTCACAGATCCTACATGAATGATAGAGCAGTTTTACAAATGTTACAGTCAGAGTTCATAAGTGAATGGTAGAAGTGGTTTTAAGAATGTTATGGTCAGAGATCATATGAGAATGGTATGAGCAGTTTTAATGTTACGTCAGAGATCATAGATGATTGTATCAGTGGTTTTAATGTTAAAGCCAGAGATCATACGTGAAAGGTATCAGCGGTTTAAGGAATGTCACAAGCTTCAGGGCATTCTCCTGGTCCTCCATGACAAGTTGCCTCCTCTTGGCACGAATCTTCACTGCTTCATCGATATACTGAAAAAACATAATAATCAGATTTTATGTCTTGTTAACATTACTTCCATGATTATGTAACTTATTTCCTTTCTCTAAATTCCCATCAGGGCACTAAAAATGTTTAGAAAAATTTAGACATACCTCAAGTTGCTCCGCCTTGTCAATAGATGCTGTGTATATTTTGTGGTCACTGAGAGTAAACAAATCCTATGATAAGTTTTTATTTGAATTTGTTCATCAGTTTCACTAGAGTTTACACAATGGAAGGTGCAAAGTAATTCTTTGTGCCAACTTTTATCAAGAAATAAAAACCACTAGTATTTATTTTCATTCTCTGTACAAGTATCAGTTGAGCATTGATTTTTTTTCTAGACAGTTTCAAATTAAAAAGTAGGGTTGAACTTTTCAATTCATTACTCTATTATCAGTCATATCTATTTTTCCAAATCTTTTTACCCCAGCCCAGCTATAGAGGCCACTAAATAATTCAATTAATATTTCATTTAGTTGAACATGAAGCTTAGTTTATATTAAATCTAAAATTATTCAAAATCCATTGTCCCTCCAAAGTTTATGCTTTTATTTCTTATTGTACGAATAAAAAGCAAAAATTTCTTGACCAACGTACCAGTAAACGAATAATTCTTTAGTCAAACTTTCCAGTGAGGGTTGTTCTGATAAAATTTGTTTCCTCAGTGCCAAACCTTTGGGGTAGTTGCAGTCTTTCTCAAGCGCCATACTTATGTTTTCAAGACACACTATAATCAAGCAAAAACTATTTATAAGTAATAATAAATGTTTTAATATGTGTGGAGTATAAATGGGCAACTATTATAAGCTATAGAATACAAGGCTCTTAGCTACAGACCACTGTCATAATTTTTTTACCAGATAACGTGACAGGAAAAAAAACACATTATTTTTACTTAGGTAATCTCCCAAAGCATATGTGACAGTGATGGCATTATCTCGGCTAGGCCAATGGTTTGGGTTACACTGTAAGGCCTGAAAAAGATGAAAATTATCACACTCTTTAAATGGTAGCATCACAATGTATAGTCAAAATCATCCATTCACCAGGATTTTTAACACAAATAATCTGACATAAATTATTGATCTATTGCTATATTTGAAAAACTAGCAGGTGAAGATTAAGAACTATCTCTGGATCCCTTTAATTGTAGGGAAATGGACAAGATATTTCTTGGTTCAGTTTGGCAGTTGAAACCAAAACAATTGCTAGGCAAACTCAAGTATTTTTTAAGCTTTTTAAAAATGTTTACCTGCTGGAAACAAATTTTGGCCAAAGGATAGTTGTTGATTCTTTGAGCAACTTGCCCCATTTTGAACCAAACTGTAACTTCAGTGGAATCAATTTTCACAGCCTGTTATAAACATAATGATTTCCAGTAAGAGTAAAAAAAAATTAATTTTAGCAATCAATTCATTGTTATTTTAATGACATGTCAAAACTTTGGTCAAACAAATGGTGCAGTGTAACCAGTGAATTTGCAGAGAAAAGCACAATTGTGTCCCAACGAAGCACTCTGACATTTCAAGCTTAACAGGATTTTCTCTTTTTTAAGGTTTTTTTTTTTAAAGAAATCAATCTCTGCTGCACGTTTTTAATGTTTGCTATTCACAGATTTAACAATATGCATTTCCAGTCTCATGAGTTGATAATGCATTTACACTTAAATCTATAAAGTGATATTATTTTTTCAATTTAGAATTTGGCCTTGATAAGACAATTAAACATAAATAAATCTTATACTATACTTTTATGAATTGTTTAAAGTATAAATCTAAAATATCAACCACTGTTTTCATGACATGATATAATGGATTACATTATCTCAACAAATTATTACCTCAATGTAAGCAGCCATAGCTTCTCGCAGCTGCTCCCTTTGCAAAAGTATGGATGCCAGATTCTTATGAATCAAGTACAACAGCTGAAGGCCACTGTGGTTTTTATTCTGTGTCTGACTTTCATCCTCAACCAAACTTGATGCCTGTGCCATTGAATTTGATGACAAGTTTTTATTGCATTTCTAAATTTTAAAACAAACAACACAACAACTAAAAATGTATATCAAGGATTGAGAACCTATCCGAAGTTGTGACTCAAAATTATAATGTCCTTAAGGCATTTTTTCTTAAACCTCTATTTTAAATTTACCAGTTATTACATTTAAAAGTTATTAAACAAACCTCCTTTAAAAGTGGATGATCAAAGAGATTTCTGAGCAATTTTTCAGCATGTACTGAATTGCCCTTGTGTTGGTATGACAGAGCTTTGGTGTAGGCAGCAAAAGCCTCGGCCTCCTGAAATGATACATAAATAATGGATACAATAGAAAGAGTGTGCCGTCTTTCAATTTAATACATTTATTTTCAATGGTATTAATGGAAATGACTGTCTGTATAATGCCTCAAATTATTCAGACTAATGCCAAATTTGCATGCTTTATTAAAGTCATATTAAATCAAACACATTGTTTTGAGCACTACTATTCATCTTATGAATGTAGTAGCTTATATATAGTAGCTTATATTGCCAGAGCCACAAAAATGAGAAATACTCATCATGATATTGATAGAAGCAGCAGTGTTTTAAACAAACCTTGGCTTCCTTAGTTTGAGTAAGCTGTATCTTGTTTGTATCATCTTGTGAATTTGAAGAATCATTAAGTGCAGAAATTCGAAGCTGAAAGTATTTAGAATAATATTGGCTAAAAACACATATGCAGCAATTTACCTGTAAACCTAACTGCATGGCATTTTAGGTCATCAGGATTTTCTAGTGGGGATGTAAACATTAGTGGACCCCAACATAAGTAGCTATGTTAAGGAAAACTAAAGACAAGGGTAACAAGCCATATAGTATTGTTCTGAATTTTTAATAAGTGTTAAGTCTTCTGCTATTGTGACTGCTGACCCACTGATTGAGTCTTTTCTTTAAAATACAGCTTCATAAAAAGTTGTTACATTGAATCAGATGAATCTTTCAGAAACTTAAAGATTTTTGAAGAAAAGATTACCACCCACTGTGAACCATCTAACAGACCCTATGGCTAGGTCTACACTATACAAACAAAAGATGGCTAGATTTTGTTTTATCAAATAGGCTTATAGTGTTACAGCTATAGTCTGGGTCTACACTGACTATATATAGCTATGTTTATGCACAGTATGAATACTATGATGATTTTTATCACCCAGTTTAATTGTTGTTGTTTTTGTCATTTTGGTATCACAAGAAATTATTTTATAAACAAAATACACTGCCTTTAGGACCTAAAGCCAGTATAAATAATTTAAAATAGCTTACATATAAGGGTTAGGCTATAAAAAAATGTTATAAATAAGTTGATTCTTTGAGCAGGTCTTTGTCCGGGCAGTTATGAATTAAAAAAATTCACTAGCCCAACGTTTCTGAAATGGTGTTCCATGGACCGGCACCGTTCTGAGAGGCTTATGTTGCCAGTCCACGCAACATCAATATTTATGGTCAAATTAAAAAAATATAATAATTAAATATGGCATCTGTCACTGGTTCATTTTCAAAACTTTTCTTCAAAACTTAAAATTTGGGAGACACTGTACTAGCCTACTTAGGCCAGGGGTTTAAGAAATGGGGTAAATTACCCATAATGGAGTAAAATTGAAAATCTTGGGGGTAACAAGGGCTCAGTGGACATAAATAATGTATTTAAAATACTTTACTTTTAAAGCAATAATTCTTTTTTACAACACTGCCCCTGACTAATGAAATAGAAAAATGCACCAAACATAGTAACATGTAGTCACTAATTGCTCAGCAGCTAGCATAAGATCACATCTTAACTTTTTATATCATTTTCGCCTAGTCTACTTTTTATCTTATGCTCAGTAGTATGGTAAACTCTTGGTGTCACTCTATTCAGACTTCCCATTGGACCTCAGAAAGAATCTGCCTTTAGTCACCATGATCAGGTGGGACCCTGTTCTTGTATTGAACTCAGATTTGTTATTAAACCAATCTGATCGGGTTCTGACTCTGTCAATCAATTTACTATTTTACATTTGTGTCATCCCCCTTCTGAGGGTGTGATCTGCATCCCCACATCCCCTAGTAATGCAACTATTTTTATTTATAATTTATGCTCAAAATTTCAAGAGATGGAAAGGTTTTCAAAATTGCTCATGAGTATGAGTAGGCGGTCAAAAAGTTGCTGTCGTTTGCAACAACATACAAATGATGATTTTATTAATTTATTTTTAGTAATTTTCCATTTTATTGTTATAATTATTGTATTCTCTGTATAAAATGATTCAAAAACATATTATTAATTATTATATTTAAATACTAAAGTAATTAATCAATGATTTTCTTTCATTCAAATGGAGGGGGTAATTTTACCGACATTGGCCTCATTGGTATAAATAAATATATGACTTGTGTCAATGGCTAAAGTCTAAATTAATGTGTTCCAGTTCCAAGACCCCTGGTCTAATCTGGACTCCAAAAGGCCTACTTTCAGTTTAAAAAATTAGTAATTAGTGTAGGCTAGGCCTAATTAACGGCATTTACTTATTACTAATAAAATAGTATAGTAGTATTATACTAACTGTATTAATAGTTAATAGTAATGGCAATGGGATAGTCTATCCGATAGTCTTAAATTTAAATAGTAACGAAATAATGATACTAATTTTTAATACTAATAATAGCAACAACTAAAATATAAGTGTAAGTTTAGTTTAGTAAGTTAGTGACTGCTATATAATTATAGGCCTCTATATATATAGTTGTAGTAATTAAAAATTAGTAATAGTACGGTAAAAAAAAAAAAAAAAATCTTTAACTTACCATTGTTGTAGATGTCGATTGTATTATCCGATTGTATGCTTAGGAAATTGACTACTACATTTGGCAACTTCACTCAACTTCTCTGCTTTAACACAAAAATATGCATAAATGCATCACTATAAGTCTAAGTTAGTCTAAATACTAATTACTAGTACTAATAGTAGATTAGCAGGCTAATGCCTTTTTCTTATAATATTTACTCTACTTAAGGGCCTAATGGTGTTACCAAACACCGATTTAGCAAAAATATTACCGAGATCAGAAAGTTCTATTGGTACTTACTTTTTTTATTTTTATTTTAAAGTTAAAACATGCTTGCACCAACAATTTATGTTTAATAAGTTTAATTTATTTGTTTATATCATTAAAAGCTATTAACAGTAGGTATCTATTAGGAAGTGTTCAATTATTTTGTAAGATTATATTTCGCAAAATTTTGTTTTAAATAAATTGAAATAAATTTTACTCACTACAGTATTTATAATTATTTTTATTCATTATATTATATTATATAATTATATTAGGTGCCATGATCAGAGAGCTTTTTACTATCGCTACTGAAAAGTTAAATAAAATAAACTCAGTGAAAAAGAAATATTCTCAATGAGATATTTCGAAGATTGAAAAACGAAATAAGACAAAGTAACAGGCGTTTCGACTGAAAAGCCAAAGCCAAAGGCGTACTTAGAGTTTTTGGACCCTTGTGGCAAGATTTATTTTTTAACTTGAACCATTATTTTCATCAATAAAATAACATCATAATAGCCGACTTTGGCACCCCTAGTCTGGCACCCGGGGACATCTGTCCTCTTTTGTCACCCTTAGTTACGTCTCCGTGAAAAGGCCCACCCCGCCACACAACATTACAAATTACAGTAGGCAATAGATAACACTTAGTTCTACTAGGCTGACAGAAAATAGCTAGCAATGTGTATTTAAAAAAAATAATAATAAAGTTATGTTTAAAAAATTGGAAAGACAACTAGGAATTTTAACTTACTGAAAAAATAGTTAAATTGATTTATTTCAAATAAATATATTTCTAAGTTGAATTTAAATTATTTTTTTTAAAAATATTTAATTCTTTAGGACATGGCCGTGTCAATGGAGAAGGGCGAATTCCCGGCTGCAAACATCGCCTTTAAATTGATCTTGATCTTAAAAGTGAATTAAACTATAACATCCCCATGTACTTCGCAAGGACTGTTGTGATGTCATTGTTGTTGTATTGTTACAGTTGCATTCCTTTGTTGAAGAAGTAAGGGATGCCCGTAATTCTTCAGTTGAGATGGGAGAGGCCATGTTGTTTTGCACGTAGCTAGTCAGTAAATAGAGACATCAAGCTGAACAGATGTATTAGTTTTCCTTGTGTTAGACATAGTATTACTAAATATAACAAGGACAAGAGGCGCTAAAGTATTTTTTACTGTATATTTAAGGTTGGCATTTTTAGGGTTAGCATTTTCAGCTTAAGGCCCGGGCGACGCTTTTCCTCGACACGACCCTGGTCCAGGGAAGCAACTGTACAACATTTAATGCTTACTTCTCTTGAAATAAGTTGACGTAGGCTAACGTAATTGTTTTGAATCACAAGGGTGCACGCGAGCGGGACCGCACATAGGCTTAGGCCTCTTCCACTTTTTCTGAATTTCTGAAACAGTAGGCCTAAACCTGTATACAATGTTTCCGCTAAAACTTTGAGTTGAGCAAAGTTTGACACGCCCCCCCCCCCCTTTAAAAAAAAAAATAATAATAATAAAAAAAAAATAATATATATATATATATATATATATATATATATATATTTAATTAAAAGAAATAAATGTGGGCACTGTGCGCACGAGCATGAACGTTATACCAAAACAAGTTACATATTTTATAAACTCTTTATTTGTTAGCAAAATTAATACTTAAAGCTTTTAAAAATAATAATGAAAAAATATTCTACTACAATTTTTATACTCTTTTCAATAAAGTAATTCTATTGTTGTTTCTTCAATGGTATTGAGTACTACTGAAAACAAAGTTACGAATTTTACGAACTAGTGAAGTGTGTTATGTTTTGGGGCTATAGACTCACCTAGATTATGGACTTCGGGCGCAGAACGATTTTTATTCCAATTTTTAATTTTTGTGTACGCTGCCGTTTTTCTTTTTTTTTTTTTTTTTTTTTTTTTAGTCACACTTTTTTTTTTTTTTTTTTTTTTTTTTTTTTGAGTCATACATTTTTTTCCAGCTTACAAGGAGCATTGCCTTTATATTAATTCTGTGTTTAAAATACGTGTCCATTGAAATCTTCGACTTAGATCTGATGAAAGACATTTGATTTGTGGGATTTCCAGGCTCCTGTACAACGTGTCTAATAATGGTCTTCTTCCTACAACTGGTCGCTAGCCAATCAGCACGTATTTCCACGTAACGATGCACATTATAGTGGCTTCAACAGTACACACGTGACATTTTTAGTTACCAGTGGAGTGAAGCAACTTAAAAAGGAGACTTCATGCACCCTCTTCTTTGATATTGTATTCTTCTGGCTACCAACTATCGCCTCATTTGTGTGTGTGAACATATATATATATATATGAAATGTGTGTTTGTATGTATGTGTGTGCGTGTGTGTTAGGGGGCAAACTTTTTTTTAGAGTTTGTCACGGGCGTCATGTAGTCAAGGCACGCCCCTGAGTATGAAGTCTAATTTGATTACCAAATATGTTTGTATTAGAAGTGTTACAAATAAATTAATCAGACATTTTCACACTCACCTATGTTTTGCAACCCACCTGAAGTCTCCCACGTAATGACTAGTATATTGCCTAATGTATTTATTGATAGTTCGTCTGTCAAAAGTCGATCATGACCATTTTAAACATCGACCTGTTGGTGGGGCTGATCTTTCTGTGGATGCGCAGGTGGCAGATCAGGCCGATTCTGGCACTAAATGTTCTGGCGCAGAAGGTGCAGGGGAGGGTTGGGAAATCTCCAGGTACAGAGTTAGCTCAATTTAAAAAAAAATAATAATTATCTTGGCTGTTTTATGGTTCCAGATACTATATGACTAAATAAGACAATTAAATCCTAAGTCCTCATAGAGTTCCCTTCCCTACACAGTTACCGGCAGCTACTATATAAATCATTATATAATTAACGTTGTTTTCTCCACAAAAAAAATGTTCACACTTCTCAATTTTAAATGGCGATGATTCACATTTGTTCATTGGGAGGAATTTGGACAAGATTATTGAAAACTGACTAAAAATGTAGACAACGAAGTGGCTGGCTATTTAATGAGATGGAGCATGCTAGGAAAAACAAATTATATGCGATTATGTCTTTATGTTTAAATACATTTTACCGCTACCTACCAACATTCCCTTAAATAAATCTGTTTCATTAACATTATTTATAAACGTTTTATTTTCATTAGGACACAATTAAAATAGCATTTGCATTTGACACCAAATTTTTAAAGTAATCTCTTTCAACATTGTAGTTCTGACAGAGCAACGAATTATTGTGTTGTGAATGTAACAAATATTGCCAGAACATCTGCAAATCTGTAGGCTGAAATGAATTTAAAAAATTGAAGAAGTAAGCTCAAATTCAAGTAATAGGCTTCTCAAAACATTGATATAAAATATTGTGTTCAAATTACATAGAACACGATTCTTCCCCAGTTTAAATCTAAGATGGCGTATTTCATTTGAGTTTTACACCCCTCCTGCACTCGCAACGATCACCAGTAAATAATGTGAGGAATAGTGGTGCGTGGAAGTATCTAATGTTGGCAATTTTCATGGAATATTCTGTGAGAGGAGTATTGCGTGTGGGCAGTTTTCAGTGTGCGTGATCTACGAGGGAGAAATGATCATGTGGGGAATTTTATTTGTGGGGAAAACACGGATATTCATAATTCTGTAAAGTGCATTAAAGATAAGTGCGCTTTTATACAAATATAAAATTTAATATTAATTTTACTCAGGATGCATTTTGGTGCATGCATAAGTTTAGCAACAAAAGAAATGCTATTGGGGATTTATTTTCCCTTTACCTGGATAGGATTATAAAAATTAGTTATTTTTAATTTTTATCAAATAGTATTTCTGTTTTTTTAATTTGTACATACAATAAGGTAAAGCATTTTATTTCTTTAAAAAAAAAAAAAATTTTAAAACAAAAAACCAAACCCCCCCCCCCCACCCCCACCAAAAAAAAAAGAAAAAAAAAAAAAAACCAACATCAACAAACAAACAAAAAATAAATCATTACGCCCCCCTTTCCTACATTGTTCAGCTTCCTTTTCACTTTACTGGGCGAAACGTTTGATCGACTGACTACCTTTAGCAAAATATCAGGAAAAGGACCATCTCTACTTGGTTTGCCACCACCACATCTCTACTTGGTCTGCCACCACCACATCTCTACTTGGTTTGCCACCACCACATCTCTACTTGGTTTGCCACCACCAACTCGAAGAAATCGTTCTGACAACGGTGAGAGGATAGTAATGTCAACCTCTGGTCTTAATGTATTCATCTTATAGACCTTCAAGCAATCATGTAGCAAAATTAATAAATTGTCTTATGAGAGAAGTGCTACCAATGAAACACTTAAGGGCTTTTTAAAAGATGACAAGGATAGTTTCATGGAATTTGCATTGGACAATTTCAACCAACGTAAGACAAAGACTATTACAAGGAATCTCTTGAGTCAGCCATTACATCTGTAGGAGAAACTCATCCACCCCTTGATGACGTAGGACTCCTGGATTCTTCATCATGCAAAGTGAATGGCCAAAGCG
This sequence comes from Lymnaea stagnalis, assembly GCA_964033795.1. Lineage (NCBI taxonomy): Eukaryota > Metazoa > Mollusca > Gastropoda > Lymnaeidae > Lymnaea > Lymnaea stagnalis. Next base: position 206,129 of record CAXITT010000628.1, on the reverse strand, counting down.
TTATAATCTTTTCAAGTCTTAGTGTGGATGTTCCGGAGGCGATTCAAACTAACTACAGGAGAGAGGAGAAAGGATTTCACGAAATATGCAACTTCCTAATAAGGATCGACATCGAGGAATAGTTTACAGCCCCTAAATGCATTTCTGCTCCTTATAATCAGCTAACGTTTCTTCGAAAACTTAATGAATATGAAATTGTAAATGGTGCCCTTTACAAAGTTGTCGCCAGGAAATTAGGAGGCCGCCATTATTATTTCAGGAAAGAGCTTTTGTGGTTGGTGATTTGTGACAACTCTCCGCAGTTGGAGTCACTGTGGGCAAATGGTGAAGTCTATTTATGAAAGTCTATGGTACGTAGGAATGGTTGAACCTCTAAAGCGTTCTCAGCTTAATTTCAAGAAATTTACTTAATTAAAAATACAAAATGTTGTTCCTAAAACACGACGACATTCTACACTTGTTTGAACATCCCAACGATCTATCTAGTATCTGATCCTGAGACATGAAATATCAGAGATGATTACAACAAGCAAGGGAGGTTGTTAAATCACGGAAGTGGTTAATGACAACACAGAGTGAAAGACGTGGGTCTCATGCAGGATTTTAACAGCATTGTAACAAAAGAGGAGGTAACAGAAACTAAATTTGCTGCAAGTAGTACAGGGACAGTATCGGCGTTTACCTGACTGCAACAAAACAACATTGGACAGGTATGTTACAATGGACACGGGAAGACAGCCACTTAAATCTGAAAAAACACATCGTGATTGTTATTCTTAAAGTGTGTGAAGAGCTACATTGTTGATATGCAATGCTAAGTAATTTAAATAGTTTAGAGTACGTTTTAATGGTAAACACTATAATATTTAACGTTTCCGTTTAAAACCGAGTAATGAAGAAACTTCACGGCTATTGGGCTGCCTGTAAATGCTTATAAAATCTACAATATTTTTCATACATTGTTTTTCTTAATATAGTAGAATATATTATAGAACATAATATAGAACATAATAGAGAGCATATTAAAGACATAACATACCCCCTCCCCCGCCTCTTAAATTGAGGAACACCTTACTGCCTATAAAGTAGAAAAAAAAATCTTTTAAAATAAATTTTAAAAGATATTCGATCATCCTTTTCTGAAATATCGAAAACCGTATCGGTTTCAAAAACTATATAACCAGAAATTCTGTGATTGCTGAACGAATCCCCTCATTCTTGCGACATAGCACTGAAAATTATTTTTGTTTACATACATAGATATACATGTTTATGAACAATGGTATTTAACGTTTTTCTAATAAATGTTTCAAGCGCAAAAATGTTCCGTCATTCATAAGCCATCATTCGTAAGCCGTCAGCCGTCATTCATGTACCAGCAAAGTGAAAAGAAGCATGAACAGCAAGGATAAGAATAAAAATTAATATTTTCCATTATTTTTCTTTAAATTAAAAAAATCAATAACACTCAAAATTTACAAGCGGACTTCCCCCGGTTGTTAGAAAATCGAACAATCTTGAATAATGGGCAGTGTTAAGAGGGATGTGACGGACATGATGATGATTTTCTGCTTGAATTTGAAAAAATAAATAATTTAAATCAAAATTCTCCTGATTTAAATTTATTTTAATCAAGATGTTTAATGATTAATGTCTCTAGTTTTTTTTTTTTTTAAATAAGATAATATATACTATTTTATTTTTCCAAATAAATGAAAATGTGTTCTGATTACAGAACTAGATTAGCAGAAGTTGCTCAGCATTCCAAGAGGTTGTAGAGAAAAGATATAAATCTTGGGATAATGTTATAGAGTAAGATAAAGAATGGGGAACAGGAATATATTAGAGAGAAACCAAAAACGCAAAAACGAATAAATTCTAAACCAGGCTATAGCTAAGGCAAAAAGAACAATGAAAGTGAAAAATGGATAAAAAAAAACAACAGATGAACTTGAACCCCACAAGGATGAGCTTAGAAAACGGACCCTTTTGAAATGGTTTGGGACAAAAAATACAGACAATTTGTTAAGGGCAAGCAAATTTTGTTACGGACGCATTTTTAAAATGAACAGTTTCGAAGCTAAAAAAATTATTAATCAAATGCTCGAACGACAATATTGTGTATGTCTCTATGACTTAATATCATTTGATCCATATCCAGAAATTTGATAGAAAGAAATTTCGTCGATGGTAAGCTGATGACGTTCATTTGATCGAACGGAAATTTGTTCGAATCTTTTTATTTTAGTTCTTACATTAAAATTTTGCTTTCAAATTTCTTTTTGAACGCATTATTTTTTTTACTATATAGTATAGTGCGTTCAAAAAGAAATTTGACCAACATGTTAACGTGTGAGCTGAAAAAAAGATTCGACCAAATTTCGTTCGATGAAATTACCGTCGATCAATTTACCGTCGACGAAATTTCTTTCGATCAAATTTCCGGTAACCCATTTGATCATGTGGCTTGAATCTACAGAAGTAAGGGAAACAGGGACGTCATTTGGGTAGCCAGGGTAGGGCATTTGCACACCCCCCTCACCCCCTTGAATTTGCAGGTTTTAAAAAAAATTGGAATGTACTGTGACGCCTCCAGTAATTAACAACTTAACAAGCCGAACAAGTTTTAGCCCCCCTCCCCCCCCAACCCCTGTAAAAACTTGAAATGACGCCCCTGAAGGGAAATAAAACGGGATATCTCAACTTTTAAAAATATTTTACTTAGTTTATAATAACGTATTGTATGTTATTCATTAGTAATCAAAAGTTTAAAACAATCACGAAAAAAGCAACAAAACAAAAAAGGTTCCCGTTTAGTTTCACCTCAAGACTCTAGAACTTGTGTATTTTGCGGCTTATTTTTGTACGGAAATAGGGGAACAAGGTATGTGAAAGCTTGAAATTCAAATTATTGTAAATATTCCAAACGTTTACCTGGGGGAGTTCCACTCAGTCCCACCATCGTGTTGCCAGGAGCGTAGATAAATAAAGGAAAATTTGTAATGGTTAAGTTCCATTGTCCTGTGCACACATCCCAAATCGTATCTATGGTAAACATGTACGTGACGTCAGTAGTACATCCGGCATAAGGGCCGTCTATTGTGAAACGACGCTCAATGCCATACGCAGTGTTGCTGAAAACATAATATATTAAAGTTGGTCAATACTATTTTCAATGATAACTATAGTATTTACACACAAACAAAAATGTTTTAAAAATTTTAACAACCTTAATTCTAATTTTAAAAATATTTTCCTTATCAACAATGCCATAATCAAATTCTGTTATTTAATAATTATGCAGTTATGCTTGCCATTTCCACTATTAGATCTATATCAATAAACATTCTGATTATTTATTCATGTATCCATACAAATCTTAACATTGATATTCAACTCAAAATCAGTTTCACTTTTCAATATTTAAAAACTTCCCCTTATTCGTTGGTATAAATGATAAAATCGAGTCATTCAAGAGCTTACCCAGGAAGAGTGAAGTGGCTTATGATCGAATCTGTTTTGATATTGGTCCAGGATGAGGTCACTATTGCCGATTGATTGAACCAAGATGACCATGTGGAAGAGTTGCCCTCAAATTCGATGGACTTCATCTCCACGCCTTCTGTGTAGAATGCAAACTTCACCTTTTTGTACACCGTGAAAATAACATTAAAAACAATGACAAAGTCAGGTCTGAATCATATGGCAAGTAAAGAGAAGAATTTGCACCAGAAAAGAACATCCAGCCAGTGTTTAAAGAAGCGAAGAAAGGACATTTTGAAAATGAATCCGAGACGAGACACAACAGACGACATTCCAAATAGAATATTTCTTGTGGTTATTAGCCCAGTCTTTAGTATCATTGAATAAACGTTTCCAACAACTGCAACTGTACTTTTGACATTTATGGCTTTCTATCCAGCAACCCTGTATCCTGATTCTAGTTCAAGCATGTGTGGATTTAAACATATTTGACTTCTAGAAGTGTTAACTCACTTGATAAGATGGTTTGTACTTACTAGAAGAACTAACGATTTTGAGAGTCGTTATTCCAGGAGAAGTAAACACAGCATTATTGTGTCTTTGAATATTAATAGCGTCAAAAATATGTTGAAAGTGCCGATTCAGTAGCAAGCACTAATATATATATATATTTTTATTACGCAGTCTCTTAAAGTGCGTAAAGATCATTTTGCTTTGTGGTGTTTTTAAATTCCCTTTGACGATCATGAGATTAGCAGTAAAAGAGCCACTATGTGTTATTCGGCTCTGGGCAATTAAAGCGTTACAGCAAAATTAAAAAAGAGAAATTTCGGAAACTGAGAGCCAATACCCGGTATGACGTGTCCCAATATGCCCAGAAACACCCAGTATGACTATGACGTGTCCCAATATGCCCAGAAACACCCAGTATGACTATGACGTGTCCCATTATGCCCAGAAACATCCAGTATGACTATGACGTGTCCCATTATGCCCAGAAACACCCAGTATGACTATGACGTGTCCCATTATGCCCAGAAACACCCAGTATGACTATGACGTGTCCCATTATGCCCAGAAACACCCAGTATGACTATGACGTGTCCCGTTATGCCCAGAAACACCCAGTATGACTATGACGTGTCCCATTATGCCCAGAAACACCCAGTATGACTATGACGTGTCCCATTACGCCCAGAAACACCCAGTATGACTATGACGTGTCTCCAAATGGTATCGGTCAGGTTATATAAAGGCCCCGAATATTTTAATTGGTCCATTGCCCCACATCCCCATAGAACCGGCCCTGACATGGCAATTTATCATATGACAGTGTCCGCTTGACAATGTTATGACAGAATGAAATCGCAATACTATGACATAATCAAACGATAATGTTATGACAGAATTACATGACAATGTTATTATAGAATGAAATTATAATTTTACGACAGAATGACATGTTAGGACAGAATGACATGGAATGTTTTGATAGAATAAAATTATAATTTTACGACATAATGATATGACATGGTATGGCATGAAGACATGGCATTTTTAAAGACATAATCACATGACAATGTTGAGAAAGAATCACTTGTCAGTGTTATGAAAGAATACATGACTATGGCTTTTACAGAATCACATGACTATGTTATGACATTATCATATGAGAATTTTTTGACAGAACCATATAAATTGCAATGCTTTGACAGAATGACATGACAGTGTTATGACAGAAACATGTGTCATTGACAAAATTACTTGGTAATGTGCTTCATGTAGACCTTCAGTCTAGATTAATCTTGATCATGTTTTAGGTGGTACCTTTAACATTTCCAACTCTATTTAATGCCACATTTAAGGGTTCAATCCCCAACTGAGACAAAATGTGTATGCAGAAAAAAAATTACCACAATAAATTTGTCAAATCTGCCAAATGGTTTTCTTTTAATAAGAAATCATCTCCAACTCTTTAGTGGGAAAAAAACGACATCATTAATTTAGGGGAAAATCTGACTGATCTTTATGGCCGACGGATACCATATTATGTGATCATGTTTTTAATGGAAATGACTTTAAAGTTTATCATGTACCCAAAGGAATATGGTATATTATGATCTGTAACCAGATGATTGGCGTGTTAATGATTGGTTTGTTAATGATTGGCGTGTTAATGATTGGCGTGTTAACGATTGGCGTGTCAATGACTGGCTTGTCCCCCCTTGCCCCTACCTGCGGGTGCCCATGCCCCTGAACTATATTAGTATTCTAATGACCCACCCACTTTTACACCGCATGATTAATTCACCAACTATTTCAGAAAAACAAAAGAAAATAGAACGCACCAAACGTACTGACGACATAAAAAAAAAACCCACCTCATTTAGCACAGTTATCTGGAATTTTCCTTATGGAAAACTTGGAAAACAGGAAACAATGATTTTCAGGGGTTGAGGTGCGGGGTGGGACTGTAAATTTGAAATAATGTGTTGTCATCGGCAACGAATCTATGTGCCAAGCTTCAGCTCGACTGGTTGACGGTAAGTGGATCAATTATGCGTTCGTAGATTTCTCCAGCCAGCCACCAACGAACAAAAACGAGGCTAATATAAAGTATTAAAAACTATTAGTTTCAACATTTTCGAAACAATGAATTCAATTTTAGACTTACTTCTATAGTTTTTGAATATAAAGTTTCATGGTATTTTAGATTTCTTACATTTAAAATGGATATTTTTCACCTCTTAAAATTGTGAATGGTTTCATACGACAACAAATATAAACTATTCAACATTTGACTCATACTGAGATATTGCTAGCAGACCTTGTCAATATTTATCCAGTTGTCAAGAATGTAGCTCCTAAAATTTCGATTGCAGTTGCCGAGGTTATCTAGTCGATAGCATTCAGTAGGGAACTCATCCGATAATGGATTGTCATTATGGTTGCCGGTGGCCAAGAACGCGTCATAGAATGATTTGTTTATCTCTCTTTGAGCCCTAAAGACCATTGTCCAGTTCCCGAATTTGACTTGAGGAAAAAAAAACAACATTTATAAGTTTCATTGAAAATGAATTAATTATATTTGTGTGTGAGAGAGAAAGTTTTAAAATTTGAGCTGAAACCATTTTGAACCTACACACTTTTAAAGATAGTGGTAATGACAAACTCACTTAGTTCATCCTTATATAGAACCTTCCACTGGCTGTCGCTGGCCAAACTAATGTTACTGTCATAGATTTTATCCTTGAATGTGATACATTTGTTTTGGACACTGCTATAGGTGGCGCTTTCACATAGTCCAGAACAAAGATTGGCGCACATTACCAGGGAAACTTCTAATGAAAAAGAAAATCATGACGAGAAATGAAAAAGTTAGTGCATAAAGCTATGTGTTGTTGTATCTAACAAGTTTATTTCGATATAAATGTGCTAGGTTTTTATTCCACATTGTACTTAAATTTTATACTTCTCTATATTTCAGAACATCAAGAGCAAAATGTATAAATATTTATTGGTTATAAACTACGAGACATCTTAAAATTCATTGGCGAAGCTAGAGTTTGGAACGCCTTGTGTGGTCAGCTACCCCTCTACTCACGACACCCTAAAACTATAGAGAATACACACTTGTGTTTGTCAAAGAACGTAGAGACGTCCCATTCAGTAGTTTGTATCCATTACGTGTCTTAAATCTATGCGTCTCCAAATGACAAGTCGTCTCTGACACATAATATGTGGTCAACAGCAGCAATACAAGATGAAACATTTTAATACATTTGAAAATACACACAATTTTGTTCTATAAAATCATAAGTCAAATGGTTTTTTTTTCTTTTTTTAATCAAAATCTAAAAAATTAAATGGCTGTTTTGAGGTTTTTTTTCTTTTCTGAATTAGATGAAGGCCACGTGAAGATGTAGTTAGGTTTTCGTATATTGGTTGAGTGTTACAATAACGTGGAGCGATGAACTGCAGTATAATACCAACTTGATACAATAAATCTATGGCTGGGACTCTCGTCAAGTAAGGTGCTGTAAATAGAAACAGTATAATCAGTGACGTAAATAGAAACAGTATAATCATTGGCATAAATAGAAACTGTATAATCAGTGGCGTAAATAGAAACTGTAAAATCAGTGGCGTAAATAGAAACTGTAAAATCAGTGGCGTAAATAGAAATTGTATAATCAGTGGCGTAAAAAGAAATAGTATAATCAGTGGCGTAAATAGAAACTGTATAATCAGTGGCGTAAATAGAAACAGTATTATCAGTGGTGTAGATAGAAACATTATTATCAGTGGCGTAAATAGAAACAGTATAATCAGTGGCGTAAATAAAAACTGTATAATCAGTGGCGTAAATAGAAACAGTATTATCAGTGGCGTAAATAGAAACAGTATTATCAGTGGTGTAGATAGAAACAGTATTATCAGTGGCGTAAATAGAAACAGTATTATCAGTGGCGTAAATAGAAACAGTATTATCAGTGGCGTAAATAGAAACAGTATTATCAGTGGTGTAAATAGAAACAGTATTATCAGTGGTGTAAATAGAAACAGTATAATCAGTGGTGTAAATAGAAAAAGTATTATCAGTGGTGTAAATAGAAACAGTGTAATCAGTGGCGTAAATAGAAACAGTTTTATCATTGGTGTAGATGGAGCTAGTGCCACTTGGGGCTGGTCAAATTTTTGCCGCACCCTTCCGCGAAAAAAAACCCTTTAAAATTGAACGAAAATGCCACCCGTCCATATAAAGAACACCCCCTTTCTACACTGACTATACGGCCTAATGCTTTTGGTGATATTTCTAATAGGTTAAAAAAATTAGATACCTTGAACCAAAACAAAAATATTGTACTCACCACCATTCTGATAACATACTTTAATTTGCAAGAATCATTTTCTCTAATATTCAATTTACCCATCGATTAACATATTTTAAAATTCCTGCCAATGGTTTATTTTTCCTTCAAAATTCTTTGTATCTATAAGAAGTAAGCCGAAAATGAACGTTGCCTTAAGAACACTGGTAATTATAAAATGGCTGCTGCATCTTCTTCTTTCCCTGAGTAAAATTCTTATTTCCTTTAACTGATTCCTTTAACTGATGCTGTGAACTAAAACACTTAAATATCTATGTTAAATATCTATGTTAAAAATCTGTGTTAAAAATCTATGTTAAATATCTATTTAAATATCTATGTTAAATATATATGTTAAATATCGATTTTAAATATCTATGTTAAATATATAAGTTAAATATCCATGTTAAATAATCTAGGTTAAATATCTATGTTAAATAATCTAGGTTAAATATATATGTTAAATATTTGTTAAATAATCTGTGTTAAATGTTAAAATTTATGTTTAATATCTATGTTAAATATCTATGTTAAATATATATGTTAAATATCTATGTTAAATATCTATATACCACTCTCAAATGAAAACAAGTGTCGTTAAATCACCAACGCCATGTGTCCGCCTCCCGCAAAGACCAGCAGCTGAGGGAACCACTGCAGGCCACACGATGCTCTCATGCGTAACCTGTTTCATTTTACCTTTTCTGTAAACCTTCGACAGAATGATCTTTATTTAACACTCAAACCATGTATTGTATCCATACATATTCTAAATACAACAAAAAGCATACTTTAGAATGATTACGCCAGTTTAAGTTAGTTTAAACAAAACCTACATTTTTATAAGCTGCTAACACCAAGCTTCATTCAGTACGTTGTAGGCCTTTCAAAGCTAAGTTTCAAATTTGAGCCATACCGATTGTCGCGTAGTCGAAAGCTCTTACAATTGTACGCACCGATGTTTATATAGAATTGTTTACCCAGCCAGAGATGCTATTGATGAATTATTGGCTGGTCAATATTAGGGTGGTCAGGAAAATTGACAACCGCCATTAGTTTTCCATGTCCTTGAAGTGCAGATGTTTTCAAATAAATTGATTATTACAATATTTAACGCAAGAAAACTTGCTATGATTTTTTTCCATGCAATTATTTGAACAATAATAACAATAAAAGCTTTCGAAAGTGGTATGTTGTGTGGTTGCCTCCTGACAACAGGTTTGATAACTCTTGCGGCATATATCTTAGAACTAATATTTTAACGAATTTTGGGTTCTTAGCTTCTTAGCGAGACATCACTATGGAATTAATGCTGGTCTGTTTTGCGTTTAAAACTCCGGTCTATATTTCCGAGTCCAATGATGATCTTGACTGAAAGATTTTGTTTCAGTCTTTAACAGGGATCACCATCTGAACACTATGGAGTTTTATAAGACAATTCATAAATATTATAAGAATGATTATAAGAACTTTAAAATGATGTCTTCTCACTTTTTCATGGAGTCCTTGCACTCAGTAGCATATCGTGTGTATTCATGTTTTGGGATAAGGTAAATATTTGGCCCCTGATCCTTCGACACAGTAAGCCCGTTCCACCGGTTTATTATTGAACCAAAGTTCTCCCAAGTCACGCGTATTATTGATGTATTGGAATTAATAAAAAAAAAAATTATGACATATTATATTAACAACTAGAATATATCACCTGGTGTTACTGGAAACCATAATGGGCTACTTTCTACCTGTTATTGTTTCATAAGTTGTTGAATTGGGTTTTGATGTATTGTAAGCTTTCCACACACTTTGATATATATATGCTGGAAATAGTGCATCAAACTTTTAATTTAAAAAAAGTATTCATGTATAGATGTTTACGTTTCTAACATCATTGTATTTTGATTGTTTTCTTTTTCTACGTAAGTTAGGCTCATGCAACACATTTTACGACCTTAAACTACAAAGAAAACACATTTAAAAAAATGTGAAGTTTTGTATGTCTTTAACTTTAAAAAAAAAAAAAAACCCAAAAGAGAAAATTAAAAAAAAATAACTTATATTATTTTTTTTTTTTATTACGTAAGTTAGGCTCATGAAAAACATTTTACGACCTTAAACTACAAAGAAAACACATTTAAAAAAATGTGAAGTTTTGTATGTCTTTAACTTTAAAAAAAAAAAAAGAACCCAAAAGAGAAAATTAAAAAAAAATCACTTCTGTGATTTTTTTTTTTTAATTTTTAAAAAATATGTTTTATCCACATAAAAATGTCGCCACTCTCTTTATTTTCCATTTAAAATGCATTTTCACAAAATGTTTATACTTTTTAATATATATATATAGGCATATTGTTTTCATCATATATATGTATCCATCCTTTTTCCTCACATTGAGCTGTATCTTTGAAAATAGTCTAAATACATCACTCTCTATGCAACAAAGTCACTAACGTTACCAGGTGTCGCTGTTTGCACTAACAAAATGGCGCTGTTTTCACTATAACATAACCATTGTTTCTTTCAAACAGTTTCTGGGAAAAGGGGGGGGGGATTTTAGATGTTCGGGTGGGCCATGCTAGTGGTGTAGGCAGGGAAGGCGCAGGGGGTTACCCGACCAGTTGTCACTTTCTTCACATGGAGAGGCGGAATTTTCGGACACCTGCAGAGTTTATGTCGTGGAAGGTAGCGCAGAAAAACTCAAGGCAGCCCCAGGCAACACTGGACCAGCTACGCCAATAGGCAGAGGGTCTATCAGCATAAAAATTGGTGACCATGGCTAGGTTACATATCATTTTAATCTGGAAGTGGGCAGAAATCGAGTGCGCCGATAGCTCCTGAGCGGAATAAGTTAAGGGGGTCTAAGGAGCCAATCCCCATTCTTTTTTTTAATGATTTCATAATCCAGATTTGTATTTTGGCTTATACCAGAATCCAATGTTTCTATTAGACATTTTAAGCAAGGGGAAGGATTTTTTCAAGCGTCCCGAGTTAAGGGGTGTGGGAGGGCATCTAGCAAATTAGGTACTGTGGAGCTCTGTGCAATACACAAACTGAATTTACTCAGGGTAATATTTTGGCACAATCCACTATAGCGAAGAGTAGTTGTCTAGGGTTAGGTCCTCTTCGTATGACCTCAGAACTTACTCTTCTAGCAAAAAATTCTAAGATTATCTTTACACCTATAGTTGTGTAAAAAACTGGAGCAAATTAAGAGGAATTTCAGTAATTACAGAGCACAGCTCATTTGGAGTAAGAGAAAATGAATATTTTCGAATGAGATTAAGTGATTTTATTCTTCATGGAGATAATGAAGATTTAAACAAAACAAAACTACATGATTATTGACACTCGACAAGAGCGCAATTTGCAAATGAACCGGGAAAGACAGCAGAGATGGAAATCTCGACAGAGTCAAAAACTTTCCAGCATTTAGTGCAAAAAAAAAACAAAAACAAAAACTGAGGAGCAATCAGCATTACGTCCATGACAAACATATAATCGAGAATGTATATCAAATTCCTTGCGAAAAACCAATGAATTCGAATAACAAAGCACTATACATCGATTACAAGTGGATCAAAGAGATCGCAGATCAAGAGCACATAAGCGTCCATTAATTCCGAACCATGACATGTTCAATGAAGATAAAGTTGATGAGCATAGCTGTGAACCAATGAATTAACAGGGAGTCAGTTGTATTTCTTTTAATTTTGAAGCGGAAAAAAAAATCAATGAATAGAAATTTCAAGCATTTTTGTCACAAAAGAGCTGTTCTGTTGGAATTGGATAGTCAGCAGAGACATGCATTTCCTTTCTATACTCAAGAGCGTCTGAGTACTCCAGACCATGATCAATATAGCAAGTTTCATGACAATGGCCGATGTTAAATGACGTGTTAGCCTTTGGATCTATGGGAGCACAGCTCTATCATTTGAATGGACGCGGTCCATATGTTTTCAAAGTTCATGGACAAAATTTATCGCCGTACTGGTGACTCCACCCGGCTCCAGGAGAGGTCATGAGTACCCCGCTCATGTTGAACATCATTAACATGCGCAATTGTATATCATCGAATTTGGAATGGCAAATATTGATCGCCCACAGCATCCAGCAAATGAAAGGACAAAATCTAATATCGTCAATAAATTGGATTCTTTGATTGCGCAAGCTTAACGGAAGCGAGGTGAGGTGGAAAATAAAGAAGAAAAACTGGCAGTAGCAAACAATGAAGTTGTTCTGGTTGTCAATATGGCGTTTCTGCTGATAGACGACGCTATAATATGCCAACTCTTGATAAAGTTGCGATGATTTTTCAATAAGCTAATGACGAACCATCATCTGATAAAGTTGCGATGATTGTTCAATGAGCTAATGGCGAATCATCATCTGATAAAGTTGCGATGATTGTTCAATGAGCTAATGGCGAACCATCATCTGATAAAGTTGCGATGATTGTTCAATGAGCTAATGGCGAACCATCATCTGATAAAGTTGCGATGATTGTTCAATGAGCTAATGGCGAACCATCATCTGATAAAGTTGCGATGATTTTTCAATGAGCTAATGGCGAACCATCATCTGATAAAGTTGCGATGATTGTTCAATGAGCTAATCGTGAACCATCATCTGATAAAGTTGCAATGATTGTTCAATGAGCTAATGGCGAACCATCATCTGATAAAGTTGCGATGATTGTTCAATGAGCTAATGGCAAACCATCATCTGATAAAGTTGCGATGATTGTTCAATGAGCTAATGGTGAACCATCATCTGATAAAGTTGCGATGATTGTTCAATGAGCTAATGGCAAACCATCATCTGATAAAGTTGCGATGATTGTTCAATGAGCTAATGGCGAACCATCATCTGATAAAGTTGCGATGATTGTTCAATGAGCTAATGGCGAACCATCATCTGATAAAGTTGCGATGATTGTTCAATGAGCTAATGGCGAACCATCATCTGATAAAGTTGCGATGATTGTTCAATGAGCTAATGGTGAACCATCATCTGATAAAGTTGCGATGATTGTTCAATGAGCTAATGGTGAACCATCATCTGATAAAGTTGTGATGATTGTTCAATAAGCTAATGGTGAACCATCATCTGATAAAGTTGCGATGATTGTTCAATGAGCTAATGGCGAACCATATTCTGATAAAGTTGCGATGATTTTTCAATGAGCTAATGGCGAACCATCATCTGATAAAGTTGCGATGATTGCTCAATGAGCTAATGGCGAACCATCATCTGATAAAGTTGCGATGATTGTTCAATGAGCTAATGACGAACCATCATCTGATAATGTTTTTGATGATTTTTCAATGAGCTAATGGCGAACCATCATCTGAGCGTGATTTTGGAGTCTATCGTCGCAATTCCACTAATACATTTATTTAAATCAATTTATCTAAGACATCCAGGAGTTCAAGTCCAATGTGGAGATATAATTGTTGACAATCGCTTCATGGCATGACCGTGATGCTCAATGCTGTGCAGATCTTAAGACCGTCAATGGAGTTTTGGACGAAACATTTAAAGGTGTAGCAATAATGATGAACCTTCTTGAAGATGACGAGGAATAGGAATAATGCTTAGAAGAAGACAGGAAATTATGTATGCCACCTCAAATGTGACTGCCAATTGATTTTATCTGTGTCTTCAATTCACCACAAAGTCCATAGGCTTTGTTTGAGCAGTTCAAAGAATTTATCTTGCTGATTACATATGACACTTTAATGGATTTATTGCTAAGAAGAAAGAGCGATAAAACATTGAAATTCTGCTACGAATGCATGGAATGAAGTGTATCGATATAAACTTTCTCGATAATGGTCCAAACTGTTGATCATTTTTTGATGCCAAAGAACAAGCACAAAAAGATCACCATCTAATTTCAACGCTTTATCAAAGGAAAAAAAACAAATTTTTGCTAATATTGCAGCATCCATTGATGCTGTAAATGCTGAGTGACGCTTCTTCTTCCTCTATTGTCCTGGTTGTTCAGGTAAAACATATCTTTTAAGATGTGCTACGTAAAAGGACAAAAAAAAATTTGCTCAAGCTTTCACAACCAGAGGAATGCAGCAGATTTATTAGTAGGTGTCCGCACGGCACACATCTGTTTCAAAATTACATTCTTGGCCAAAGAGTCTTACATTATGAAAGTTCCATTTCTTGAATCCAGGAAACTGAAGGAAGGAACACTACTGTTCATCGATGAAGCATCGATGTTTTCCATACATTCTCTTGGAGTTATTGACCTATTGCTGGGACAGATAATGATATCAGACCATTTGGGGCAAAGTGATTATATTGAGTGGTGCTTTCCGACTAACGACAAATGTAGTTCCAAGAAGTACTGTTATGGACATTATGGAACTGTGCTTTAAAAAGTTCTCGAATGTGGCATCATGTTAAACAAAGAAGTTTGATCATGAACATTATTGTCATCATACGTGTTTTTCTATAGCCTGGTACCCGAGCCTAGGGCTGGGCTCACCACGCTGTACATACAATTTAACAAACATAATAAAAATCTGAAATAATTAATTGACATACATTAATTAAATAAAACAAAACAAATGTATATATAAAACTATTTACATCTCAAGCCATGGACGACACTCAGTATCATCGTTTTACGGTCAGAGGTGGGAATCAGTCAGGATAGTAGAGATTAAATAGATGTGTTTTGAGTGCAGTTTTGAAGGCTGTGATAGTCGGTATATTGCGGATGTGTAATGGAGGAGAATTCCATTGTTTGGGTGCACAGAAAGAGAACGATCGTTCACCGTATGTTTTTGTGCGAGTCTTGGGGACAGAAAGAATACGCGCGTCTGAGGAGGAGCGAAGCTATCGAAGGGGTGAATAGACAGAGAGTTGTTTGGTTAGATAGCAAGGTGAGGAATTCGAGAAAAAGTTGTGGCAGAGAACAGAGAGTTTGTAGTCAATACGTGCTTGTATAAGGAGCCAATGAAGTGAATGAAGTAGTGGTGTGACGTGATCACGTTTTCTTGCCTTTAGAATTAGCCTAGCCTTTCTGTCCAAACCCCCCCCCCCCAAAAAAAAACAACAACAAAAAACAACAACAACAAAAACAATCGAGTTTCAAATTTTTTAGCAATTTATAACTAACACAATTTACTGTATTTATTTCAGTCTTTTCTTGCCTTTAAAATTAGCCTAGCCTTTCTGTCCAAACCCCCCCCCCCCAAAAAAAAACAACAACAAAAAACAACAACAACAAAAACAATCGAGTTTCAAATTTTTTAGCAATTTATAACTAACACAATTTACTGCATTTATTTCAGTCTTTTATAATAATATGATTACTATTTGTCTACAGTCCATCATTACCCAGTGTTTTTAATGCAGCAATGTAATTGCCGCAATGATGCGACAAACTTTATAGTGCTCGTCTCTCAATGCGTGCACATGAGAATGAGACATGACTTTCAACAAAACTCTGCGAAAACATTCTCTTGACTGGCTTCCCGTGGAAGCTGGCTCATTGGTTTTGTCTTTCGTAACCTACTGTTCGGGATCCATGAATAATATTAAAATTAAAAACTAATTGAGAGGGGGTAATTATTGTTTTCTTTGATTAAAAAAAATGTAGACATTAATTTGAAAATTTGAAGCAATAAACAGTCATGCGTGATGAATTAATCGGATAAATAGGCCTACTTAAAAAAAAAACAAACACAGTGGGCCTGGTGTACCAGTTGCACCATGGTTAATGTGGCTCTGTGGAATCAATCATTCACGAATTACAAAAACTACGACCACAAGACATTTTAAAAAGTTTTTTGTTAAAAATTCATCATGGTCTGGTTTCTGGTTCCACATCGTGGCAGATAATTGTAACAATCTGCATTACATACTACAGTACTGAGTTATAATCTAAATAAGGCAACCGAATCTTTGAGTTTTTAAGAACTCATACAGTTCCTTTCCCTACATAGTTACCGGTAGTTACTATCTAACTCAGGGAGTAATCAGCGTTGCTGACACAAAATATTCACATCTCTCAAATCTACGTGGGAATGAGTCATATTCGTTTTTAGGAGGAGTTTGTTTGGAGGATATTATGCAAAAGTGACTAAATATAAACAACTAA
The DNA here is from genome assembly GCA_964033795.1 of Lymnaea stagnalis. Taxonomy (NCBI): domain Eukaryota; kingdom Metazoa; phylum Mollusca; class Gastropoda; family Lymnaeidae; genus Lymnaea; species Lymnaea stagnalis. The sequence continues at coordinate 189,656 of CAXITT010000628.1, read as the reverse complement.
TTCTTTGGCTATTTAATGAGATGGACAGTACTAGGTAAATACCAAATTATAGCCTATGTGAATGTCATTATGAATAAATTAACTTTAAAACGATACTTACAAACTTCCCATCACAAAACATGTGATGATAAATTATTTATAAAAGTTTTATTTTCATTTGTATACACTTTAATAAAAAATAAATAAAAAAAAAAATTAAAAATTAAAAGAAAATCTTTTTTGGCGTTGTAGCTCTGGTTGAGCTATGAATTATTGTGCTGTGAATGTCACAAATATGGCCAGAACGTCTGCAAATCTGTAGGCTGAAATGATTTAGAAAATTTGAAGAAATTTTAGGACGTAAGCTAAAAACATATAGATATATATGTATATAAAAATATATATTTGTGTGTGTATGTGTGTGTGAGCGAGTGTGTGTATGAGTAAGTGTGTGTGTGTGGGAGTGAGTGTGTGTGTGTGTGTGTGAATAGGATTGATTATGTGGTGTGTGTGTGTGTTTGTGTGTGTGTGGTATCAAATGAGCTCTGCTTTGAAAGGTCTAAAACTATTTAAATTTCCAACTTAAAGAATGCTTTCGACCTTATAAAATACCAATTTACACACAATGTTTTTGTTAATAAAGTGTTCCATCTTTGAATGAATTATTATAAAATCATGTGCAAAGCAAGCTGAAGCTTTTATGGTTCGCGCAAATTATCCCCTGCCTTCATCGACTTTTGAAAAAGCTTGCAAAGTTGGAAAAAATTTTGAAAATATGTTGATTCCGGTCTCCCACGGGTTGTTTCCAGTTATTAATAATTAGCTTCCAGACTTTCAAAATGTCAAAATAGTATGCACGGACCCTCTTAGTTTTTTTTTTTTCCAAATCACAAGAAAATAATTGCTGGAAATTTTCACTTAAATTGAATCATATTTAGGGGTTTCTTAAGAAAGTTAAATTTTGGGTTATTTTAGTCTATATGTTGTTATGAGAAGACAGTGATACAAGAGTCATCAGTGAAAAATGGTGCATTTTATGGGCAGAGCATGTGAAAAAAGAATTTCAAGCAAATACAGTACCCCTGGTTGTGCACTGGAATGGAAAGCTTCTTATTAACCTCACTGTTAATGAAAATGTTGATCGACTATAGGTCATTGTTTACGATATGGAAATACATATTTAATAAATATGAATAAATATGTAAAAGGACCTTCTGTTCTGGGTTTGCCACCACAAAATCTGAGAAGGTGTTATGGCAGGTGTGAGTGGTAAGAGTATGGGAACTGCAGCCTCTGGTCCTCGTATACACCTGTCTAAGAGCTTCAAGCAATCATGCAGCACAATTAATAAATTTTCTTTGTGAAAGTAGTGCTACCAATGAAATAGTTAAGGGCTTTAAAGACAGGTTTAAGGACAATTTCAACTAGTGTAACACAGATACGATTACAAGGAATGTTTCGAGTCAGCCATCACATCTGTAGGAGAAACCCATCCATCCGTTGATGATGTACGACTCCTGGAGTTCTTCATCATACAAAATGAATGGCAAAAGCGTTATACTCTATCAAAGTTCCTTCAAAAACCTAATGAATATGAAAAAGGTAAATGCTACTTTCTACAGAATTTAATGATCACCTTTAGTATCTCAGTAAAGGGCTTGTGGGGTTGGAGATTTTTAACGAATCTCTGTAGTTGGAGTCAAAATAGGCAAGTGGGGAAGTATTTTTATGAAAACGAAGGAATTTAAGAACCCTCAACGCGATTTCAGATTATTTTTTAAAAGAAATCTTCTGTAATCAAAAAAAGATATAATTTGTTCCTAAACACTCGATGACTTTCTTCACGCGTTTGAACATTTCAACGATCTATCTAAAATCTGATCCTCAGACATGGAATATCACAGATGATTATAACAATTTTAAGCTAGGGAGATTGTGAAATCATAGACGTGATTAATGACGACAACGCAGAGAGAGAGAGAGAGAGAGAGAGAGAGAGAGAGAGAGAGAGAGGGGGTGGGAGAGAGAGAAATAGAGAGAGACGTGGCTCTCATTTTGATAGCATTGTAACAAAAGAGGAGGTAATAGAAACAAAATTTGCTGTAAGTAGTACAGGGACGTTATCGGCGTTTACCTGACAGCAAGAAAAACAACAGTTGACACTGATGTCACTTTGGACACGGAAAGACAGCCACTTAACGCTGAAAAGCATAACACGATTTTTATTCTAAAAATGTGTGAAGAGTTCCTTTGTCAATATGCTATTTTAAGTATTAGAAATAATTTGAACTACCTGTTGATAGTCAACACTATACTAATTAACGCTTTCGTATGTAGCCATGTAATAAAGAAACTTCATGGCTGTTACAAAAATCCATGATACTTAATTAACTTATTTAAAATAGTAGAAATTGTTATAGAACATAATATGGAACATAGGGTCCGACCATTGAAAATTTAAAGATTTTCCACCCCTAAATATTGGAACACCCCTCACTATCTCTATTTCAGAAAATATTTTAAATGAAAAAATAATATATGTTTAAAACGATTGATAAAAAATCGATGATCATTTTGAGAAAAAATCGCAACTCGGTTATTGGTTCTAAAACCTAAATTACAGGAAATTCATTTATCGTAACGGTTGAACATCCTTTCTCTTAATACATCGTATTGAAAAAATCAATTAAACAAATAAAATAAATGCATGCCATGAAAAAATTGTTCATTCAATGTGTTTCTAAATGTTTCAAAGCAATAACAAAAACAAACAAAAAAACCCACTCCACCCTAAGCCGGCATTCGTGTACCAGCATGAGGAAAATACAAGTAAATACTAAGGATTAAATAGAAATTAATAATTTCCATTAATTTTTGTATTAAAATATCAATAACTCAGAAATCACTGGCTCGCTTCCCCCGGCTGTTAGAAGATCCAATAATCTATTGAATTAAGGGCAGTGTAAAGCGTGCTGTGACAAACGATGGACAGTGTAAAGCGTGCTGTGACAAACGATGGACAGTGTAAAGCGTGCTGTGACAAACGATGGACAGTGTAAAGCGTGCTGTGACAAACGATGGACAGTGTAAAGCGTGCTGTGACAAACGTGATGATACTTGTGGTCCTTTCTGTTATAATTTACATTAAATTTGTTTAGTTTTAAGTTTATGTTAATATTTATGTGAAGTGATTAATCTCATTAGTTCTTATTTAATATAAGTTACTATATCACTGTTCCAAATAAATGGAAATCTGCTTTGATTACAGAACTAGACTAGCAGAATTTACCTATAAATATAAAGTTCTTGTCTTATTTTTGTATGGACATGGACATAAAGTTCTTGTCTAATTTTTGTACGGACATGGACATAAAGTTCTTGTCTAATTTTTAGGCCTTTAACAATATAAGATTTATTTAATGATTGTGCACTGCAGATGGCTGGTTATAATGTTAGTACACTTTGTTAGTGAAAGAGAAGTCAAATTTGGCCTATCTTTGCCTGTAAATTCTGTTGTTTTTTTTTGCAAATTACTGGGGCAATATGTTTGCAATCGTGTTGCAATGACAAAGTTCAAGTGTCATTTGCAGTCAAGATACATGATATTGAAAGCTTGGGAATACGATAATTTGAGAATTAGGGGCAAGCAAAGTGAGTAACAAAAATAACATCGCTGCTTGAACGGATTTGGAAAATCTGTAAAATCTATTTTGCATCACAAGTCATGTTGAAATAGCAAGCTCAACAGCATCGACAATGCATAAGAAATTACCACCTGCTCCTCAACAAAGAAGGTTTCGACTAATTTCAAGCGCCTTCCAGGAGACAGAGAGCTTATGACAATTATTGATCACACTGACAATGCTTCTATTCTATGTGTTGAATGGTTAGATAGGGGATGATGTTGAGACTTGTCTGGTATATCAGTTCCTCAAGATGAAAATGATAAATCAACTACTATGCTCATTGTTACGATAGAGCAACACCTGGCCACTCCCTGGGAACATGATAGCAGCTAGAAACTATGCTTCCATTGTCAGCTATACTGACACTAATCATACTTCTACTTCCACTAATAATGATATTTTGCCTTTAACCATCTTTTTATTGATTCTGCAATAGAAAACTTAAGTGTCAAAACTTTTTCATTGTTGGTTAACAAGTTAAAGAAGCAATAACATGTTTTTCCTACAATTTAGTGTTATTAAAATAGATGAGCGCAAAGTAAAATGTATTTGTATAGTTATTTACATAATAATTCAATTTATTTTTTTTTGTGTGGGGGAAGGGGGGTGTTATAAAAATGTTGACATAATTACTTGGGGGGGGGGGGGTCTTGGCAGTTTTGAAAGGTGTGGTAAGGGGGGGGGGGGTAAAAATTTCTTTAAAATTTGGGTCAAAAATTGCTTAAAAATTGTTGACGTAATTAATGGATGCCCCCCCCCCCCAAACCAAATCTACAATTTTACATAGCTTTCATGTCTTTTTCCCGTTTGGTTTTTTACATTTTACTTCAAAACAATTCCTTTCCTTTCTTCTTTACTTTGTCTTTGTCTGTGTTTTGCGCCCAGTCCTATTCTTTTCTATTTTTAGATAGGATATATATATAATATATATATAATGTAAATATAATTTATACTTATTTAAATGTTTTGTTGTTGTACTGATGAAGGGATTAGCCGAAAGGTTTACTTATGTATTATGTAAAATTATTATTTAAGCTGAACACATATTGTTCGGTAAATTTGGAGGGATATCACCGCTGCCGCCATCTTGGTTGCCGCGACTCGCGAACGTATGTCCTAAATGTTTCCCTTAACCTAACCAGAACCCTAAACTTATCCCTAACCTGGGTTTTTACCCTATCGGAACCAGGGTTTTGAACCTATTGGAACCAGGGACAAAACACTCAAATGACGCCAGGGTGCTATCTCTCCAAATTAGCCTATAGTTCTATTGACACAGAATGTTCGTGTCTAATTAATCTATTTTAAAGCTTTATCGCAATCCAAAACTCTTATAATTAGTTAAAAACATTAACCTGGGAGAGTTCCACTCAGTCTCACCATTGTGTTGCCAGAAGCGTAGATAAATAAAGGAAATTTTGTAATAGTAAAGTTCCAATATCCCGAGCACACATCCCAATTCGTATCTATGGTAAACATATACGTGACGTCAGTATCACATCCGGCATAAGAACCCTCTATTGTAAAACGACGAGCAATGCCATACGCAGTGTTGCTGAAAAAAACAACAACAACTGGTCAATACTATTTTCAACGCTACCTATATTATTTACAAAAAGGTGTTTTCACAGTTTCAAATCTAAATTTCAAAATAATTTTATAATGATCAGTGCCATTATCGATTCTGTTCTTTAATATTCATACAACTATGATGACATCGCACTTGCCCCCCTTCCTGGATTGATTGGATAAAAATTTTTTAGACAAAAATAGACAAAAAATGTATTAAAGTAAAGAGAAAATAAAGAGAAAGTAACTAAGCTGATGTCCTGTCCGTTCGTTCACCAAACAAATACGCTACAATAAATTAAAACTATATTAAAACATTACCAACATTTTTTGCCCCCCCCTGGATAGTTAATCGATTTTTTGCCCCCCCCCCCCTAGAAAGTTTTCTGTGGGCGCCCATGGATCACGATTATTCATTCGTGAATGTCCATACAAATGTTAACGCTGATATTTAACTCTAAAAATCGGTTTAACTTTTCAATATTTAAAGACTTCCCATTATTCGTTGGTATAAATGATAAAATCGAGCCATTCAAGAGCTTACCCTGGAAGAGTGAAGTGGTTTATGATCAAATCTGTTTTGATATTGGTCCAGGAAGAGGTCAGTATTGCCGATTGATTGAACCAAGATGACCATGTGGAAGACTTGCCATCAAATTCGATGGACTTCATCTCCACGCCTTCAGTGTAGAATGCAAACTTCACCTTTTTGTACACCGTGAAAATAACATTAAAAAACCATGAACATGGCAGGGCCGGCGCCAGGTGTTATTCGAAATGGACGATTGACCAAGGATACGCCCAAGTGACGGCCCCGCGCTTAGCCCGCCCTTATAATATTTTATATTATTAATTTAGCCAGTTCTCGCCTATTAATATTTCGTAATTTCCAGTCAACAGAATTTTAGCAGATATATGGTAATAAAATTATAAGAATGTGCTTTTCCCTGTACATTCCCTCCAAGTTCAACCACGAGAGACCGCACAGTAAAAATGAAACTGCTGGTCTTGCAAACCACTAGTTAGGGATTAAATCTTGCTAGCCTTGTAATTATTACATTCATCATTTACAACGCAATCTAATGCTGAATTTAATGGTCAAATCTCTAGCAGTTAAAAGAACCAAAAAAAAAACAACCCAACAACAACAAAAAAAAGCAAAAAAAAAAAAAAAAAAAAAAAAAAAAAAAAAAAAAAAAAAAAAAAAAAAAAACCAAAATAATTTAATGGTAAAATATCAAGCAGTTAAAAAAAACAAAAAAAAAACAACCCAACAACAACAAAAAAAAGCAAAAAAAAAAAAAAAAACAAAAAAAAACGAAGACAATAAATGTACAAAAATAATCCCAATACTTGTGCCAAATAATTTTCTTTTAACAAGAAATTCTCACCAAATCTTATGTGGAGAAGCACAATATCATTAATGGGGGGAAAATCTGACTGATCTTTCAGTGCCAAAGGATAATATATTTTATCAATTTTTTTAATGAAAATACTTTGAAGCTTATCATGTACCAAAGGGAATACGTATATGATCTGTAAACACTTTTATAAATATCTGATTGACTTGTTAATGTTTGGTTTGGAATAATTACCTTATTGATGATTGTTAATTATTAGCTGATTAATGAAAAACGTTAATTTCTATAAGGTTTAGAGTGGTGCTGCTGCCAGATGAACAATGTTGACCTTAAGTCATCTGTCGAAAACATCTCGGATAGAACTTTAAAACACAACAAAATTGTTTCAAAATTTCGATACATTCACTTTAATTTTAGACCTAAACCACATTTTTTGAATACCAAGTTTCAAGTTAGTTTATATTTCCTATATCTGAAAATGTATATTTTTTGTATCTCCCACAATTGTGCACTGTTTCATACAACAACATACTGAAAAATACATAATTTAACTCAAAATGAGATGTTGTATGCAGACCTTGTCAATATTTATCCAGTTGTCAAGAATGTAGCTCCTAAAATGTTGATTGCAGTTGCCGAGGTTATCCAGTCGATAGCATTCAATAGGGAACTCATCCGATAGTGGATTGTCATTATGGCTGCCATTGGCCAAGAACACATCATAGAAGGACTTGTTTATTTCTTTTTGAGCCCTGAAAACCATTGTCCAGTTTCCGAATTTGACTAGAGTAAAAGTAATAAATTTGTTATTTTCATTTAAAATTAAAAAAAAAATACATTTGAGCTGAAACCATTTCTATCCTACACACATTTTATCATATGTGACAAAGACAAACTCACTCAGGTCATCCTTATAAAGAATCCTCCATTGACTATCACTGGCCCAGCTGACGGTACTGTCATAGATTTTATCCTTGAATGTAATGCATTTGTTTTGGACACTGCTATAGGTGGCGCTTTCACATAGTCCAGAACAAAGATTGGCGCACATTACCAGGGAAACGTCTAATTTAAAAAGATCATAACCAGAAAAGAAGAGGTTAGTGCATAGATCTATTTGTTATTTTATCAAACAATTTGATTTCTATATGAATTTGCAAGTATTTTATTTCACGTCGTATTTAAATTTCATACTCCTCAAAATTTCAGAACATCAAGGTCAAAATGTATAATTATTTTCGGGTTGATAAACTTACTTAAGGCATCTTACTTATGAAAGTTATAAATTCATTGGCAAAGCTGGAGTTCGGATCGCCCGGCGTGATCCGTGATTTAACTGCCCCTACACTAACGAATACTAAAAAACTAGAGGCCGGACGAATTTCGGTTTCCTATTTCGGTTTAGGCGCCGAAAGTTGTCATACGATCATTTTCGGCGAAGTTTCGGTTTGGGACGAAACAAGAAAGTTATCTGACTCTTTATTTTTGGTTTCGTCCGGCATTGATCTAGGCTTTTAGGGGGTCTACCAGAAGACATACTCTCACTCTGCTTGTCTGTCGTCCGGCAATCCGATATTCATTATTTCTTGGACGTCTTGCAGTCATATTATGATATATGACTAGCCTCTGCGAACGCAGCTCACAGCTGCATAATAACCTACTTGTACAAATTTTCAAAAATATAATTTCAATTAAGGTTAGGCAAAGGTAAATAGCTTTGGGAAAAAAGAAGGGGGGGGGGGAGGGAGGGAATTAGGGAATTGTAATTTTTTAATTTAAAAAAAAAGTAAAATATGGAACACTAGGTTTATTCAATTAATTTATTTGTGACATACATTTTTATTTTATCATTATCATGCCCATAAATATTGTCATAGGCAAAGGTGAGTAGCATTGTGAAAAACAAAATTCTAGGGAATGGTAACATTTCTACATGTATTTATTAATGTTGTTTCAAATTTTTAAAATGACAATTAGAGAACCATAGACTTTATCACTTCATTTATTTATTGACATTAATCTTATTATGATTATTAATTTTGTTAATGACAACATAATAAAATGTTAAAGTATCACAACAAATTAGTCACGTTTTACAAACGTAAAAAAAAAAATGATGATGAAGGTTTAGTAATATAAAAATATAAATATTTATTTCCTGTTTTATACTTAGGAATTTAATAACGTTTATATGTTACGCCTATACACATGTGTGCATGGATCACCATTTCGTAAAATAATTATGTAGCTGGCCTTCTTTATTATCCTACTAAACCTATCTTAGGATCCCTACCGACGCAACAAACTAGTGGGAGAGTATGCTGAGATCTGTTGTTACGGAGCTCCAAATTTGTTTCTTTGAGTTCAATTAATCAATTAACTCTGAATGAACTCCCATTTAATGACTCTTACTGCAAGTGTAGGTTCGTAATGATTAACACTGGATTACTGTCTGCTAAGGCAGACCATCGCTTGCGACGTTTTCCTATTCTAATGTATTTGCATTCCGCTGGCACGCTAAGTTCCTCTGCTATCTGTCTCACAGTGTCCTGGCACGCTAAGTTCCTCTGCTATCTGTCTCACAGTGTCCTGGCACGCTAAGTTCCTCTGCTATCTGTCTCACAGTGTCTTGGCACGCTAAGTTCCTCTGCTATCTGTCTCACAGTGTCTTGGCACGCTAAGTTCCTCTGCTATCTGTCTCACAGTGTCTTGGCACGCTAAGTTCCTCTGCTATCTGTCTCACAGTGTCCTGGCACGCTAAGTTCCTCTGCTATCTGTCTCACAGTGTCTATGGAAGCAGAAAATCCAGTATCTCGGATTTTTTCCAAATATTCACACAGCAACTGCTGATCAGCTTGTTCCAAATGACGAGATCAGACGGTTTGCTCTGCAGCGATTTGCAGACGGTGTTTATTTGGCTCAAGATGTGATACTAGACGATTGTGGAAACAATGAATTTAAAGTCACCAAGCTGCTCAGCCAAAGTGCCGGCTTCGTTTCTAATCTTCGTATCACCATGTAATGGTTCTTCAGAGATTACGAACAACGCTTCTCTGACCTCTTCCAATTGGTGTCTCAATGGTCGCAGACTGCCATTCTGCATTCCCAACGGGTTTAGCTGATAGGCTTTATGGTCAAATTGGGAACATGGTCTTTTAAAGTAGCCCAGTGGGTGTGGTGACGAATAGAAAACCACATGCACACGCTTTAACACATCGTGGATTCACATGACGAGCTGGCAGCATCTGCAACCGCCAAGTTCAAACTGTGGCAGGCACATGGTACAAAGAATGCAAGTGGATTAATGTTTATAATCCTCGACTGGACTCCTGCGTTCTTACCGATCATGTTTGCACCGTTGTCGTATCCCTGTCCACGACAGTCCTGAATATTTATGAACATCTCGTCGAGCCCAGCCCTAGGCTGGGGTACCGTGCTATATAAGACTACTACTACTACTACTACTACTACTACTACTACTACTACTACTACTACTACTACTACTACTACTACTACTACTACTAGTACTACTACTACTACTACTAATAATAATAATAATAATAATAATAATAATAATAATAATAATAAATTAGTAACTCTCCAGCTTTCGCAGAAATGTCTCATTAAGGTATTCGCCTGCTGTTGAATCTACGCTTTCATAGCCGACAAAGGGTTCTCTTATTCGCACATCTCCGTTGTTGTCGTAAACGAAGCGGACAGAGACGATATCTTATATGTGACTGACATCACGCGTACAGTCCAAGATGATGGAATGATATAATTTGGATAATTTAATCACTTTAGAATAATTTTTCTCTCCCCCCCCCCCAATAAAAAATTTGGGCGCCTCAATTAGACGAGGCCCCCTGCAGCTGGCGTGTTTGCAAGGCCAACGCGACGGCTCTGTTGGCACCCTGCTTTGATGGCACCCTGCTCTTGTATATGACTTAGATCTATTACCGGTTATGAAATCCACTTGATTGAATTCTGTAAAATTTACTATTTTCCATTTGATTTAAAACCCATTTAGGGGTGTCACGAGGGGCAGTACGCAACCCTTAACCCCCTAGTGACGTCATTGATTATGCTCAAAACTTTAAAAGATACAAAGGCTTCAAAATTGCTCACTTGCAAGCAATCAAAAAGTTGCTGCCCTTTGCAAGGACCTACCATCGCGAACAAGGATCTTTCCCTCGGCCCTAAGGAACTTAGAAACAACGCTTAGAAAGCGGTTATTTAATCCAAAAGACATTATCCAAGATGCTCTGATATAATATGTGTTATATATATATATATATATATATATATAAATATATATAAAGCCCTATTTTATTATTACACGAAATGGAAGTTAATTTCTATAAAAGTTGAAGTGAAAACTTTTTCAAAGAAATTATTATGTTCAGTATTCAGGGTTTATATAAGGTAGCGAATTTATTGTTTACTTTTAAAATCCTTTATATTAACTTCGTTTTCGTTCATGGCTGGTTATGTGGCAAAATCTTCGGACGGCTCATTGACCCACTGCCCGTGAGCATATCGTTCTGAACCGTGACACATATACTTGTGGCCAATGACAACACATACTATCAAATTTTCAGCCCCATCCCATACCCCTACCCCCAAAAATCAGTCTTTAAAATAGTTTTTCAAAAGGAATATGTAGGAAATCTGATTTCACGAAATAAATTCCGGATAACCGCTAAACCGGGTGAGTCATTAGATTTTTAATTCAGTACAGGGGCGTGAAAAAAATGTGCAGTTTTTAGACATGAGGGGGAGGGTAGCATTAATTGGGATTCTTATAAAGTGCGTTACTTGTATGGATGTTTTGTCAATTGTTTTCAGCCCCGCCCCCTAAATTGCTCGAGTTCCATTTAGTAAAGGATTGATAGGAAGAACTTTATTTTTGACGGGTTGTTTAATTTCAAACTCACTTGTGTCTGTCAAAGAACGTAGAGGCGTCCCATTCAGTAGTTTGTATCCATTACGTGTCTTAAATCTATGCGTCTCCAAATGACCAGTCGTCTCCGACACATAATATGTGGTCAACAGCAGCAATACAAGATGAAACATTGTGATCGAGGAGAAAATGCACAATATGTTGTTTTTTTCTAAAATTATAAGTCAAATGTTTTGTTTTTTTTGGAAAATCAAAACATAAAAAAGTTATATATCTTTTTTAAAGTTATTTTCTTTTCTAAACTAGATAAAGTCTAGATAAAAATTTAGTTAAATTTTCGTTTATTAGTTGGGCGTGATGGTAACTGTGCGCAAAGAACTTCAAGACAAGACCAACTTGATACTATAAATCTACGGGTGAGACTCAGCGGTCAAGTCAGTTGCTGTAAATAGAAACAGTATGATCAGTGGTGTAGATAGAGACAGTATAATCATGGGTGTAAATAGAAATAGTATGATCAGTAGTGTAGTCAGGGCTAGTGCCGTCCGTGGCTGGTCAAAATTTTCACCGCCCCCTTTCCACGAAAAAGCTCTGCATCTGACTGAAAATGCTACCCCTCCACATAAAGAACACCCCCTTTATACAAAACTGGGTATAATGCTATTGGGGATATTTCTAGCTAGAAACAAAAACTAAAATAATAATAATATTTTTTAAAGTACAATTATCTTGAAACGAAACAAAAAGCTTATACTCACCACCATTTTAGAACATATTCCTTTTACACTAAAACATTACCATTGTATCCTTACATAGTCTAAATACAAAAAATGTATACTTTAGAACGAGTGTATCAATTTAAACATAACCTAAAGTTTTAAGCCGCTAAAACTGTGCTTTAAGACTAGGCTACATATCCTACATTTCTGTAAGCCTTTGAAGGCTAAGTTTCAAATTTGAACCATACCAATTGACCCGTAGTCAAAAGCTCTTATCATTGGACTCACCAATGGTTATATATATATAATGGTTATATATATAATTTAGAATTGTTTACCCAGACAGAGAAGCTATTGATGTGTTATATTTGGTCAATATTAGGGTAGTCATGGAATTTAAGCGCAGTTAGTTTCCCCATGTCCTTTCAGAGCAGTTTCTTTCCAATAATTGATTACCAAAACAATATTTACCTCAAGTAAACGGGCCATGTTAATTTATTAACGTAATTATTTTAAAAACAAACGATCGAAAGTGGTCTGGTGTGGTTACCTCTTGACAACAGGTTTGATAACTCTTTCTGCTTAGAATCTTAGACCTAATATTATAACGAATTTTGGGCTCTTAACTTCTTAGTTAGACTCACAATGGAATGAACGCCTGACTGTTCTGTGTTTAAAACTCAAGTCTATGTTCCTGAAGTGAGCGATGATACCGGGGCTTTGAGCTAATCAAATTGTTCGTGTTCTAGGACATAATATTCCCTGGCCGATATTATATTAAGATTGTGCGATGGTTCTTCTGGGTCTTGCTGGCAAGGCCAGTCTTAAGAATTGCGGCAATCCAGTCAGTTCTAAATTTGGCGACATCCCCATTTCTTCCTATGATATCAACCGTTACTAATTTAAAAAAGTGCTGCTGATGAAGATTAATGATAGAGTCCAAAAATAGCTATCTCAATCCGTCAACTCAGTATAAACGATGAAATATACTTACTATGTATTATTGTAATTTTTAAACAAACAAAAAAGACTAATTCGTTTCAAATTAAATTGACCTTTATTTGAAAGGGAGAAACTATAACTAGAAACAAATCTGACTTTCCACAACCAGTTACTACACTATTTTTGCATTATTTTTTTTTTTTTTTGGTCGTCATGACAAGTAAACTATTCTATAAGCAAATATTTCTGACTTTTGTGGTTGCATTGATGATATTTCCATAATCTAGTTGACTGACGGTATTCAATAGACAGCATAGCCAAAGATGTGAGCCTCTCCAGTGAAAACTGTCATAAAAAATCGAAGAGAAAAAAATCCATGCATTGAATTGACTGTAAACATTTAAGAACGATCTTTGGTGATTTCTATCCTGTCAGCTAAATGTACTATAGAGAGCATCTCTACAAACAGAATTAAATTCTAAAATTTAATCGGTTCTAAGATTTGGCTTGTAAAATAAACAGTACGTAACAAAGGACTGAGAAAAACTGTATGTAAATAAAACGATACAAAAGCTGGTGATACTAACAATAAATAATTTAATTATAATATTAAATTTCTATAAATACAAATTCAAATACAGAAAGAAAAAAACTATATCAGCTTACAATACAGCACAGCAAGGAAAAGGTACACTCCTCATAAATACTAAAATTAATTGATTTCACACAATTATTTAATAAAAATAACAAAGAATCTGTTGCTCGCCCGCTCTCGCTCTGTCTCTGCTAAGTTAAGAAATCTGGCGGCCTATATATATAGGGATTCAATCAGAACGATCTAGTAAAGGAAATCTAGAATTTGGTCCTCTGATGGCATTCTTGAGAACACATAGAACTAGAACGCATATGAACGTAAACAAACTTTTCCCAACCCAGGAATGGGTGGAAAGGGATGACACAGTACGTTTACTCGGCGATGACAATAGGGGAAACAATTGACAATGGCTAAAAATAGCTCTACGTTGAAGTGAAAAATAGGCAAAGGCATGCGCTATACTAGGCTATACTATAACAAATATCAAATATGACAATGGCGATTTCAAAACAGTAACAGTTTTCAGTATTTTGAATAGTTCATCATTTGATTCATAATCTAACTGCCTTTAAAAAAAAAAAAACATTGCATTATCCCAACGCTTTCCAATCCCCACATAGTCCAAATCGGCATGGACCACAAGTGCCACAATAAATGAAAAGGAAACAAATTAACCGAATTTTTCCCAAAATTATCAATAAGGAATATTAACATTTGAGAAAAAAACTAATTGTCATTTGATACATTTCATCGTATTTTCATTGTCGGCCGAACAGAAAAGTTAACTTTCGGTTTATTTTCGATTTCGGCCGAAAGTGATTGAGAATTCGACCGTCTGGCCGAATTTTTTTAGGCTTCCGGTCGTCTACCATAAGTCAGACTGTCACTCTGTCTGTCGGTCGGCAATCCGATATTCATTATTGCTCGACGTCTTGCTGTCATCATATAATACATAACTAATCCACTGCGAACACTGCTCACAGCTGCAGGATGACCTACTCGTCCAATATTTCCGAAAATTAATTTCAATTAGGCTTAGGCGAATGTAAAAAGTTTTGTGGAAAATAAAAGTAAGAAAATGGTAATATTTATACAGGGGAAGCTCTCATAACGAGCATAATTCGTTCCAGAATCTTACTCGTTAAGCGAAACACTCGTTAAACGAAACAGTTTTTCCCATACAAATCAATGTAAAATACGATAATGCGTTCCATGCTAAAAAAATGCTCATTTTTATCAAAATGTATTCCAATAAAATGACTGATGAATTGTTAAGGAGTGTAACAACTTGGAATACAATTTAGATTTGAAACAAAAAACGTAAATAAAAATATGAATTTATGACAAATTATTAATCCTTTGTACCTAGAAAACTGCCTAAAGACATTTCTTTTTGCCGACGCTTCAAAATTTGACGAGAATGTGTCACAGCATTATCATTGAATAAATTTGTAGCACCAATAGCCACCTCCTTATTAGGGTGATGCTTCTCAATGTACGATGCAACAGTTCCCATGCTTTTAGCGTTTATCTTATTGCACTAGAAGATTGTTGCTCTGATGTTGACCGATTGTATGTGCGCGCTAGATTAGCCACGCTCACACCTTGTTCTCGCTTTTCAATGATTTTACGTTTCATTTCAACAATTATTTCTTCTCTCTTATGATTGTCTAATTGTGTTTTTTTTTCTTCGAAGACATTTTAGCACAAGTTATTACACTTTGCACATAAAAAAATTTACGAATACTGTCTGACTAAAAAAATTGTAAAAACTGGTGATCACACACGAAAACAATACGCTAACAGACTGAGTGCTAAACACAGACTAATGCATCGGCGCGGAAGTCCCGGCTCACAAATGAATGTCGGGAAAAAGGGACTTTCCCTTTCTGCTTAACTCGTTATGCGAAATGTCGCTCGTTACGGGAGTAACGTCTTCACATTTTTTTTTGCTCGTTATGGGAATCACTCGTTATGAGAGGTTCCACTGTATTATTATTTTTGTTTAAATCTTTTTCAGAAATAAAAATAGGGAACCCTAGGTTATTCAATTTGTTCATTTGTTACATTTATTTTGATTGATCGATTTTATGATTATAAACTCTAGTTTAATCTGGATCCAATGTTATCATTAGCCGATAAATCACGAACGCGGTAAAACTAAGCATGTAAATTATGTCGTCCAGTGGGACAAAGTGTGTCAATGAAAATGTATGGTTTAGCAGAACAAGTTACTTCAAGGCTTATATTTGCACATTTTAGTGGGACTCACCAATAAAAGTACATATTATGCTAAGCTTTCGATCGATACCAAATAGGTCTATTGGCGTTGTTATTATATTATAAAAACAAAGGGCGCCCAAGAATCTATCTTGCATGAATTTGGCCCCGCTCCCGGCAAATTTTTCTCTTACCATACTTCTTTAAAATAAGTTTTTAACCACTTTAAATTACTTTTTTGATTCAAAAGGTAAAGGCCAAAGTTTTCATTACATGTTTATGTAATAGAATTTAATTTTTAATGAAATAATATATATATATATATATCGATACTTTCCACCATCATTTTTCGATGTACGCAGAACGTATGCGCGAACGAGCTCGAAATATCAAAATCTTTCGGTTTCAGCCGAAAGTCTCCTTAAGTTTTTGGTTTCGGTTTAGACCGCAAGTCATTTTTAAATTTAAGTCCTGGTTTCGGTTTCGAAATGAGAAAATCACTTTCCGTCTGTCACTAATAAAAAATTCATGTTTGCATAATAATTTATAAAATGCTTTCTTAAAATATCATTACCATAAAAATATATTTAGTTAAAAAATATAAAAATTCTATTCATTTGGCGTATATCTGAAAAAGGAAACTCAAACTTAAACCCAACTCTCCGGACCGTGTTATGCAAGTGTCTCATTATTAATGACATTTTTCTTTAAAAAAAAAAAAAATCAAATTTTAATATAATCAGCATGCCACAAAATATATTATAAATGAACGCCGATGTTTTCAGTTACACAAATTGTCAAACAAATCTTGTTTGGGATGTCCAAATATTTCATTGAAATGTCGGTTGTGGCCACATTGGTTGTAACAATGAATATCACCATACAGTTGCTCAGCAACAAAAGATTCTTCATTTATATCAAATCTTATATCCATGAATATAGCAGTTATTTATTTATTTTTATTTATTTATATTTTTTTTTGGGGGGGGGGGGGGGGACTGAAAAGGACGCCCCTATGATTTGGCGCTCCAGGCGGTTGCCTGTACCAAAGACCTGCTTACCGGTCATAAAGGGACACGTCATATTGAGTAATTGTCCACTTACTTTTGTCCCAACATGTCACCTTTTCTATTTTTACTTTAATAGTTGAATTGCCTGAAGCCAAAATACACATCGCGACTCGGTTGTCAATTATCTCATGGCTGTTAAACATAAATTACGAAAGAAAAACAACTGAATGAACTATTTGCACTTAAAAAGACTGCCCACTGAAGCAAATACATTTCAGACGATTATCGGGCAGCTAATTAAATAGAGAAATTGAGAGCTCGTCGCTGTAAATAATTGTAGCAATGTCTCATTCAGTTGGACACTATTGACAAACCATTCAATCGAACTTGAGACATTGACGTTAAAATATGATTATGGCAAGCAGAAATGAACGAATCCCCTGCTCGTAGTACGACAAGCAGTTTCGCTATTCTAATTCACTTTGGGGTCTTCTCACGATTTATTTTGGAGGGAAAGGACAGGAGACTGCACGGAAAGATAATTTCAATATCTTGCATTTCCACATACTGTGTCGCCTGGAAATTACGAACTATGAACAGACACGGCCTCTGGTTGTATTAATTATATACTATATTGAAAGGGCAGCATGCGGTGCCCACACAAGCGCGGAGTCTTGAGTGGTCGTCCCATTCCCCACCCCCTAGTCCCGGCCCTGAGGGTGAAAATCGTATTTCTGGTCTGAAATCATATGTTCGTGTTAAGCGTACAAATAAGAAACAAATCGAAGAATAGATTATTCTCCGGAAGAAAATTCTCCACATGAATATTTTGCACACATGTATTCTCGCTCGAGGATCACGCACACATCACATTCATTGAATTTTGAGTGTGTGTTTCCTGCAAATACAGTATTGCTGTAGATCTTAAAGAAAAATAAATTCCCGTATGCCACCAGGAAAAGATGTCTTCTACAATTGTTTTGACAGCTGCCACCAAGAAAATGAACTGTCTAGATCCGGTTTCTGAAAGGTCTTCATTTAAATTTTAATAAGAGACGTTTGTTGTAATGACCTTGACTTCCTACCCCACCGGGTGACACTCTCACGGGAGGAGGGTAGGGGTAATACCCAGGGTCACCAACTCAATCAAAAATCACTTACGGACAAACATTCTAAATCTCCACAATAATCAGAAACCAGGAAAAGCTCTAGGATGCATTTATAAAGTTGTGTTTTCGAAACAAAATCCAAAAATCCGCAAGACTGTTTTTTCTACGACTCTATGCACATGTGAACTACCAAATACGCATCTTTCTATTACTATGATTACACGGGAACTTGGGTAAATAATATTTATATGGGTCTATGGACGTAATATACCCGAGAGAGGTGATATTAAGACGCGTCATTTTATTTGTTACGCACTGGCTTCTCTTGTGAGAAGTTAATCTCCCATTTTAAATTTATGGCTCCTTCAAACAGTGCCTAACAAAAGACGATACCATAGAAAAATAAAATAACAAAAGTACGACACCCAAAACAGTACCAATTACAATTAATAAGATTTAATTTAGTAATAATACAATTACAAAACAAAAGAAATATCATTACAAATCATCAACTTACAGTATGGTAGATCTTGTACCGGTACACAGTTAACACAGTTAATACAATGTGCCAATGAATAATGATGAATGATTAATGCGAATAAACACATATAAGTACACAAAGAATAATACAGGTGTCGTGAAGTTAAAAATATCTATCAATCTCCTTCCTTGTCTGTGCCTGTCAATCCTTTATAAATGTGGGTCTACCGACGCGTCTAAAAACGCCCTTACTTTTCTAAAACAATCGAGAACGTTTCATAAGATACTAGTAGACAATGTGCCAATGAATAATGATGAATGATTAATGCGAATAAACACATATATAAGTACACAAAGAATAATACACGTCTCGTGAAGTTAAAAATATCTATCAATCTCCGTCCTTGTCTGTGCCTGTCAATCCTTTATAAATGTGGGTCTACCGACGCGTCTAGAAACGCCCTTGCTTTTCTAAAACAATCGAGAACGTTTCATAAGATACTAGTAGACATACTAACCATGTTTAATTGGAAGCCGGTAGTAAACAGGATACATCAAAGAGATTTAACCACGCCCACAACAAACGTTACCATCTGCCAGGAGTCTAATGCGGGGTCAAAGAAAGTTCACGCACGGGGAAAAAGTGTACTACACAACAGTCTTACTGGATCTTACCGGTCATAATGATGGGGTACGTTATAAATGAACCACTCGCTTTGTTTCCGAATTATTGTTTTTTTTTAAAAATGCTGTAACAGTAGAATTGCCCTGAGTCGATGTGCGGCTTGGTTTTTGTTAATCTCATGGTTGTCAAAATAAAATTCCGAAAACCACCAACAGCTGAATGAGCTATACTCTCCTGAAGAGATCGCATCGTGTAAATTATAAAAAAAAATAATTCAGACGGTGACAGGGCAACTTGTTAAACCGAATAAAATTGAGAGCTCATCATCGTCTAGAGTGGTAACAATGTCTCGTTCAACTGACAATGTTGATATTCCTTTCAATCGATCCCGAACATTGATTATCTCAGATACATTTTTATCAACTTTGTTAAGAAATTTTTTTTTGCACTTGCTGCGGTTACCGGCACTGTCAACATTGTTTTGTAAACGATCGCAGCATTTGGAAAATAATCTTCCAGTGGCGCAATCAATTGAAGATACTGTAATGATGTTTTTACTTCTCATGGAATAACTTCTGTTAAGAGATTACATTTTTCTAATACATCTATCTCAAGAAAAATAACCACTTGTCACTGCTATGTCCTAATCCATATAGTTTATCATAAATTATCCAAAATCTTAGTACGGAGTTGCTGATTATCATAGAGAGAGCCTAAAATGTTAAAGTACAGCTACAGTTGTTGGAAATGTGTCTTCAAGGCTCACAGCCTTTGGTCTACTAGCCACAAGAAACTTTCGATCCTAAACTCTTCCTGCATATGTCGTGTCACGTCCGCAAGGCTTTTGTTGTGTCCCTTCTCCAAGGCGTTTATTGTGTCCCGTCTCTAAGGCGTTTGTTGTGTCCCGTCTCTAAGGCGTTTGCTGTGTCACGTCTCTAAGACGTTTGTTCTGTCCCGTCTCCAAGGCGTTCGTTGTGTCCCGTCTCGAAGGCGTTTGTTGTGTCCCGTCTCCAAGGCGTTTGTTGTGTCCCGTCTCCAAGACGTGTGTTGTGTCCCGTCTCCAAGGCGTTTGTTGTGTCCCGTCTCCAAGGTGTTTGTTGTGTCCCGTCTCCAAGGCGTTTGTTGTGTCCCGTCTCCAAGGCGTTTGTTGTGTCCCGTCTCCAAGGCGTTTGTTGTGTCCCGTCTCTAAGGTGTTTGTTGTGTCCCGTCTCCAAGGCATTTGTTGTGTCCCGTCTCTAAGGTGTTTGTTGTGTCCCGTCTCCAAGGCGTTTGTTGTGTCCCGTCTCCAAGGCGTTTGTTGTGTACCGTCTCCAAGGCGTTTATTGTGTCCCATCTCCAAGGTGTTTGTTGTGTCCCGTCTCCAAGGCGTTTGTTGTGTCCCGTCTCCAAGGCGTTTGTTGTGTCCCGTCTCCAAGGCGTTTGTTGTGTCCCGTCTCCAAGGCGTTTGTTGTGTCCCGTCTCCAAGGCGTTTGTTGTGTCCCGTCTCTAAGGTGTTTGTTGTGTCCCGTCTCCAAGGCGTTTGTTGTGTCCCGTCTCCAAGGTGTTTGTTGTGTCCCGTCTCCAAGGCGTTTGTTGTGTCCCGTCTCCAAGGCGTTTGTTGTGTCTCGTCTCCAAGGTGTTTGTGTCCCGTCTCTAAGACGTTTGTTGTGTCACGTCTCCAAGACGTTTGTTGTGTCCCGCCTCCAAGACGTTTCTTGTCTTATGTCTCAAGATTCATATTTAAACTACTCCTTTTTTTTCATGGCAATATTAATTATATATCTATTTAAAAAAATGTTTTTTCGCGTGAACATTTAAAAAAAAAAAGAAAAAAGCAAGAACACCCGGAATGAGGGACGTATGAAATTGGAGTGAGGAGAGGATGATGGACCCCGGTGGGTCTTTTTTTCATTTCTTGGAGGTATGACATTTTCACCAAATGCATAGTTTATTTTTCGTGGGAGGGGTGACAAAATCTTGGCCCACCAGTGGTGGCACTAACCCTAACTACGCCTCTGACTTAAATACAAATTTGAACAGGACGAGAGAAATTTGAAAAGACAAAGGGGAAAACTTCTAAGAGGCAGCTTCACTTGGAGATCAGGAAGTGGGGCACAAGTGAGAAGCGCGATTTGACCCGCAAAGGTCGTTCAGGGATCAACGTTGACGTACTGATCATGTAGGCTTGTACTGTCACCGAGATGGAACATCTGTGTCAACTTTCAAGTGCATCAGACGAAAAGAACATGCTGATAATTGATCTACAAGATTTGACCGAGACAAGCACCAGCAGACAAAATTGTGAGCTAAATAAAAGTCTTTACAAATTAATACGTTCCTGGTCGAGTTAGTGCATATGCTAGATGCAGTGCTATTTTAAGGGTCGTTATTTCCGGGCTCTTCTCACCAAGAGCGCTGTACTGGAGGGTTTCGAGGGAGGGGCGAAAACTCAAAGTCCGCCCCATACGGCCCAATTTCTCACTACACCACTGGGGTTTTGTGTTGTTGTTGTTTTTTTTTGAGGGGGGGGGGGTGGATATTATGTGCAGATTGTCCACGCTAATAAAATATTATGAACACCATACGTTTACAGTGAACTGATGACTGCCATTGTCAGGGGTCTACATTTTTCTTTGTGTCATTCATTGCAAACAGCCGGCAGTAAAAAGGAAAAAAATCAACTTCTGGAGGGTTTCGAGGGAGGGGTGAAAACTTAAAGTCCGCCCCATACGGCCATATTTCTCACTACACGTCTGGGGTTTTGTGTTGTTGTTGTTTTTTTTTGAGGGGGGGGGGGTGGATATTATGTGCAGATTGTCCACGCTAATAAAATATTATGAACACCATACGTTTACAGTGAACTGATGACTGTCATTGTCAGGTGTCTACATTTTTCTTTGTGTCATTCATTGCAAACAGCCGGCAGTAAAAAGGAAACAAATCAACTCACTCACCGTTATTATTTAACCCTTTCGGGACGGAGCATTTACTGGGTGTCTGGGCCAAAAAGACGGAGCACTTTTTACGAGCTCGGCACATTGCAACATTTTTAAAATAAAAAAATAACTATTTCCTTTACATGCATGGGCGCCCGCAGAAAACTTTCTGGGGGAGGGGGCAAAAATTGTTAGTAATGTTTTAATATAGTTTTAATTTACTGTAGCGTTTTTGTATGGTGAACGAACGGACAGGACATCAGCTTAGTTACTCTCTCTTTATTTCCTCTTTACTTTAATACATTTTTGGTCTATTTTTGTCTAAAAATTTTTTATCCAATCAATCCCCCCTGCGGGCGCCCATGTTTACATGTATAAAATATATTCTTGTAGGAAATTGGATGAACAAATACAATCTTCATGAATCAAACTGAAATCTCAACATTTATGCAAATGAGCTATCCTGATTTGCATAATTTATGTGTAATCTTTTTTGTGAAACTTAGAATAAACATGACTTTCGTGTATAAATTGTGTGAATTTTTTAATGAAAGAAGCCTCAATAAGTCCTGAATATTGCCGGTACAAATAACAATCATGGTGCTGAAAACACAGAGACACAACATTGCATAAACATCAGAAATATTTGATAAATTCAATCAACATGAATTTGAAGCAGCAGGTGAATGAGATCAATCTTTTTTAAAAATCTCAAATCTCTGTCACTTAATTTCGATTAAAACTTCGCAAGATGGACCGTCTCGATTGACGCCGTCGCCCACCTGAGCTAGAAGAGAAGGATGAGAAGCCAGATTGGGCGTGACTTTTTTGTAAACATCTTTACCACAATGAGATATGCTGAGTCATTTAGATTTTTGTTTTCAGTTTTGGCTATAGCATGAAACGTGTTCCTCCCATTCTGCTTGGAATATAAGAATCGTCCTCTTGCAGTGTCCCCACTGTACATGGTCACATGGGGCTAGGTGGTTGTATTATTGGAGGGGGGGGGGCATCCAGTTATGCTCAGAGCAAAGAAATAACACCGAGATATAAACATAGTCAAGGGCGTTTTTTTGTAAATTCTAAGACACTTAAGACATGGCACGGAAAGACTGCTAGCACTTTACGAAGACATTGTATCCATAGCAACAAGAATAACTGACCAGTGAAAACATTTTTTTTTTTTTAATTGTTAAATAATAACTCCACTTTAAAAATCTGAGTTATCGCTTGATCCAACACATGAGATTATTTATTGGATTAATAGGATAATATTTCCCTTTCTTTTAATTCAATATTCAAATCTGTGTAGCCTACGCTTTGACATTTAATTACACAATGATCTATCATAGACAGTCGTGTAAGCTAGGGAGGGGGGGCGCGTTGATTTAGAGTGCCAAGGGGGGGGGGGGTGGCTGTAAAAAATTTGAGAAAACACACACGTCTTAGTCGGGACAACTGAGAGAAACAGAGGAACCCCTGAACTATTTAAGCTCGTGTATTTTATTCAAATCTGTGTAGCCTACGCTTTGACATTTAATTACACAATGATCTATCATAGACAGTCGTGTAAGCTAGGGAGGGGGGGCGCGTTGATTTAGAGTGCCAAGGGGGGGGGGGTGGCGGTAAAAAATTTGAGAAAATGCACACGTCTTAGTCGGGACAACTGAGAGAAACATAGGAACCCCTGACCTATTTAAGCTCGTGTATTTTGGTAACGTGTGTCATTGCCTTTATTGGAGTCTTTGACTTAGCAGCACCATCCAGTGGTGGTGTCGTGTCTGGCCTAATATTTGGTTGATATAGCAGCACCATTCAGTGGTAGTGTCGTGTCTGGCCTAATATAAATTTTGAGATAGCAGCACCATCCAGTGGTAGTCTCGTGGCTGGCCTAATATATAGCTTTAAATAGCAGCACCATCCAGTGGTAGTGTCGTGTCTGGCCTAATATAAAGTTTGATATAGCAGCACCATCCAGTGGTAGTGTCGTGTCTGGCTTAATATATAGTTTGATATAGAAGCACCATCCAGTGGTAGTGTTGTGTTTGGCCTAATATAAAGTTTGAGATAGCAGCACCATCCAGTGGTAGTCTCGTGTCTGGCCTAATATATAGTTTGATATAGCAGTACCATCCAGTGGTAGTCTGGTATCTAGCCTAATATATAGTTTGATATAGCAGCACCATTCAGTGGTATTCTCGTGTCTAGCCTAATATATAGTTTGATTTAGCAGCACCATCCAGTGGTAATCTCATGTTGGGAAATGTTTGACACAAGCCAATAGATGTTAAATATCCATATAGCTGCCTGGGTATGAAACTATCAGCTGGCTTAGAAGCGGTTTGACAATCGTACGACTTAACATAATGTCTGGGCCAAAAACCTACCTAAACAACAGCACCAGTAAACAGTTATTAAACCCACGGATCTCGAAATCCACCCCCCCCCTTTTCAAGACCAAAATAAAAATAATAAACAACAACAAACGCATGTTTTTGTTTTAAAAAGTATTTTAACAGTTTCTTTTTGTTGTTGTTTTTATTTTACCAGTGGCAATTCATTGTATTCCACGAGCCCACCATGCAATATTTCTGACGTCATCAGCAAAAGAAAACATAATGAAAGCCACACACACACACACAACTAAAGACGGGAGTTTCCCTGCGTTGAAGTTTACCTATAAATAAGCGGACTGGATTTTCCGATCCTATAAATATAAAAGGGCATTTATTTTGTCCGTACGTGGTACAGCACCCTAAACTTAGCAGTGACCAGAGTGAACATATATTATCCCCTGGTATTTCCAGCCTGGCAAGAAGCACACGATCTCCTTTAACGACTTAACGGGTCGCACTTTATTTCAGCCGAGTTTCATGTCATGAACTGAAGTGTTTCAAGTACTGACGCTATTGAACCAGTGGGGGTGGACTTTCACTACTGAAACTGTGTCAGTGTCAGCGCTGCTGGACGACACACCGTTTTACCAGCTGCGTGAACTGAAACTGCCTGTTGACTGGTTACCAGGAAGGAACCACCATGTTGAAGTTGAAGGTAAAGTTAGTTATCTCTATATTTCGTTTGATTCTCGCTGCCATCACCACGCAAGATATTAACTTTATATTAATTACAACTGTATGAGATGAGAGATATTAAGTGTGTAGGCTTGCTTAAACTAAACATACAAACTTTGCAGGGTACGTTCAAGTGTTTGACAGTTTCTATCACAAGTTCCTGCTAACTAGACCACTAACGACTCTCTTAATGTGTTTATTTTGTAACCGCGCTGTTAGTTTACTGAAATAACATCAGTAGTTTACAATAAAGCCACAAGACTGTTACAATAAAGCCACAAGAATGTGACGACATGCTCATATAATTGGCTTAACTGTACATACACATATATGAACATAGTCATTGGTGGCGAGCGCCAGTGTTTCTTTCAGACAATGTCCTCCGAAAGGGAAGTGGGGTGGGGGTAGGTGGGGGTAGGTGGGGGGGGGGAGAAATTTTAGATTTTCGGTTTGCCAGTGCCAGTGGACAGATGTTACGTTTTCTTTACACGGACGTAAGGGATTTTCAGACAAAGGCTGAGTTTGTATCTTGGAAGGGGAAGCTGCAAAAATCTTGGCCCACCTTGGGCGGTACTAATGCTAGCTGCGCCACTAGGCGGTTTATCTATCAGCACCAAAATTGGTGATCAGGACCAGCTATACTGTCATTTTTTTATCGGGAAGAAGGCTGAAATCGATCGCGTCGGTGACTCTTGGGGAAAAGAAGGTTAAGGGAACTCCTACCCAAAAAATTCTTGATTATTTCCAAATCAAGAGGTTTGTTTTGGAGTGTACCTGAATACAGTGTTTCTGTTTGACTATTTGATTGGAAGAACTCCGGGAAAAGATTTATGACGCCCAGTGCCATACATACACCGAATTCACTCCGATTGTGGCGTTCCCCAGGGTAATCTTTTGGCACAAGCCTAGATTCAACCCCGTACTGTAACATTGATAGGTGTGAGGGAAAAGGTGGGGGGGGGGGGACGGACAGAAATTGAAGAGGCAAAAGAATCGGGACTAAAAGTGTGGGCACTTTTTTTAAAACTATTTACTTTTGAATGCAAGGTTTGGGGGAGGGGGGGCAAAAAGTGACAGGGCTCATCCAAAACGAAAGCAACGCCTCTTTTTGACGTGGCTTTGTTAAAGAAATATTATTTTATATTTCAAAGAAATAATGTTGTTTTTTTTTATTTTTTAATTCACTCCGATTGTGGCGTTCCCCAGGGTAATCTTTTGGCACAAGCCTAGATTCAACCCCGTACTGTAACATTGATAGGTGTGAGGGAAAAGGTGGGGGGGGGGGAGGGACAGAAATTGAAGAGGCAAAAGAATCGGGACTAAAAGTGTGGGCACTTTTTTTAAAACTATTTACTTTTGAATGCAAGGTTTGGGGGAGGGGGTGCAAAAAGTGACAGGGCTCATCCAAAACGAAAGCAACGCCTCTTTTTGACATGGCTTTGTTAAAGAAATATTATTTTATATTTCAAAGAAATAATGTGTGTTTTTTTTAATTTTTACTTAAACTTTTTTTATTTAATTATCATTTTTTTATCTTTTCAATTTTTTTTTTATATAAAAAAGGATCATTGTACATGTTAAAAGCAATGCTAACATCATTGTACATGTTGAACGCACTGCTAACATCATTGTACATGTTGAACGAACTGCTAACATCATTGTACATGTTGAACGAACTGCTAACATCATTGTACATGTTAAAAGCAATGCTAACATCATTGTACATGTTTAACGCACTGCTAACATCATTGTACATGTTTAACGCACTGCTAACATCATTGTACATGTTGAACGCACTGCTAACATCATTGTACATGTTGAACGCACTGCTAACATCATTGTACATGTTGAACGCACTGCTAACATCATTGTACATGTTAAAAGCAATGCTAACATCATTGTACATGTTGAACGCACTGCTAACATCATTGTACATGTTAAAAGCAATGCTAACATCATTGTACATGTTGAACGCAATGCTAACATCATTGTACATGTTAAAAGCAATGCTAACATCATTGTACATGTTGAACGCAATGCTAACATCATTGTACATGTTAAAAGCAATGCTAACATCATTGTACATGTTAAAAGCAATGCTAACATCATTGTACATGTTGAACGCAATGCTAACATCATTGTACATGTTGAACGCAATGCTAACATCATTGTACATGTTGAACGCACTGCTAACACCATTGTACATGTTGAACGCAATGCTAACATCATTGTACATAAGCCATTGAATAAACGCCATGTCGGCTGCTGTTTTTAAATTAGGGTATATCCCCCTTCCCCACCCCCAAGTCCACTCTCATCCCAATATTTAGTATTTTAGACACCGGCGTTTGCAGGTTTTCAAACCAGGCTTTGGCCATCAGGTCAAGTCTAGTGCTACCAATGTTTTAAAGAACTTAAACTGCCACTGAAATAAGTTAAGTCATTTCGATTAATGAATTGGAACATGAAAAAAATAATTTGCAGCCTGAATAATAATTCACCAAAAGCAAAGTTAACCAGCGGATGGTTGACCAGGAGTGGTCAATCTTGAGGTAAACCTGGCCTAAAAGATTTTACCATAAAAATAAACCTCACACCTCCATTTTGTCTATCCTAAACTTTTAGCATTGTTTTTTTTTTTTTTTAAACATACATGGTGCGTTACTGTTTGAACAAACGCTGAGTGCTACTGTTTTAACAAACACTGGGTGTTACTGTTTGAACAAACACTGAGTGCTACTGTTTTAACAAACACTGGGTGTTACTGTTTGAACAAACACTGAGTGCTACTGTTTTAACAAACACTTGGTGTTAATTTTAAAAAAATTAAATTTCTTATGAGTGTCAATTTAAAAAAAAAAGTTATAGTGATAGCGATGTGTGGTATCCCGACGATTTCATTTTTTTTTTAAAGTGGGAGTGGGGAAGGGAGGAACGGGGTGTCACAAATACGCTGCTGCTTTATTTCCTTTGGAACTATTGAACCTGCTATTTCTACTTTGCAGTTTAGCTTGTATTTAGATTCTTGACGATGTTTCCAAGGTATAGAAACACAGGCCTGACGGCGAGACGTGGTAAGATGGCAAGTTGTTAGGGGTTTCCTGCAATGTGCGATCTCGAGTTGCAGCGAGCAGAGTGAGCTTATCGAACTCGCCCGGTCAAATTGACCGGTGGTAACGTGCTCATTACCTCAGCTGCGACTTCTCAATCGTAAATACATTACAATTTTATATATTTAAATAAATGCTTCATAAAACATTGGCATGGGGCAAAGATGCCGGGGCTTTGTTAGCAAAGAAAGAAATGATGTGTTGCAATGGTGATGTATTTATGGGTCAAGGTTGGATATTAATTTGATTGCGTAATGAAATAAGAATCAACTGAATTATTGAGGCACCGAACGGCACAATTTTATGTTTAAACATCTATTTAGGTCAGAGGTCATGAAGATGTGATTGGTTAATGGCTACAATTAAAAATTAATCATTGTAGATCCTCCAATCGGACTGAATGAACCCCACTCATTAGTGCCAGATAAAGAAAAATGGTGAACCCTGGATGGTCGAAAATGTGGGGACCGTCTCGCAAACTATTTCTTAAGATAATAATGCGTAATGAATTTTAGAAATTTTAAGGCAATTATATTCTACGTTTCTTTGTGCATTTAGACTCGTCTTGGAAAGAAAGTCTTTTTGAAATTATTATTATTATTTTTTTAAAGATTTAACACCCACAGACAGTTCCATTGTGTTCATCCCTACAATAAAACAACAACAACAACAACAACCAACAAAACAGAACAAAGAACAACATTAAGAGTTGGACAATCATTTTCAAATCGACACATTTTCCTTCTTCATGACGTGTTCACATTGTTTGACTAACACTAATTTCTTCTCCACCCCCAGCCCCAACACTCACCCTCATACATTCAGAATCACGCGATGGCCAGTTTCCGGGAAATTTCCTGTAATAGATTGAAACAACACCGACAGACTGCGTGCATGTGATTATGGCGAAATGTTAAGTTATGCACCAGAGCATTGATAGGTCTGGCACGTGGGGACTTAACGGGGTTGGAAGGGGGGGGGGGAATCATGTGACTAGAAGTGTGTTTCTCAGTGAGCCACCCAGAGGCGTAGCGAGGG
Organism: Lymnaea stagnalis; assembly: GCA_964033795.1. NCBI lineage: Eukaryota > Metazoa > Mollusca > Gastropoda > Lymnaeidae > Lymnaea > Lymnaea stagnalis. Next base: position 160,324 of record CAXITT010000628.1, on the reverse strand, counting down.
TGTTTGGTGCCCGGGGACAAGATTCGTGCCCGGGGACAAGATCCATTTTAAAGCGCCTCCTTTTTCTTTTTTTCAACTCTCAAACCCATTATCTTCATCAATAAAATAATATCAAAGCACATTTTGGCGCCCCTAACTAGATGGCGCCCGGGGACATCTGTCCCCCCTGCCCCCCTCGCTACGCCTCTGTAGCCACCATGGGACTAATGATGTGTCTGAGTATGCCAGTAACTAATGGTTTTTGTCCATGTGAGCCACCGTGGGACTAATGGTGTGTCTGAGTATGCCAGTAACTAATGGTTTTTGTCCATGTGAGCCACCGTGGGACTAATGGTGTGTCTGAGTTAGAGACCGACCGAATTTCAGCTTCTGCTTCGGTTTTGGCACCGAAAGTGGCCATTTGATCACTTTTGGTCTAATTTCGGTTTCGGCTGAAACTTAAAAGTCTACTTTTGGATTAATTTAGGCTTCGGCCGAAACTGACTTTGGTTTTCCGTCAATTACCAGACTGTCTGTCTCTAGGCTGGCAATCCGATATGCATTATTGCTTGGCGTCTAGCTTCGAAAACTGCTCACAGCTGCATGATGACCTACTTGTCCTTTATTTCCCCCCCCCCCCCCCCCCCCCAAAAAAAAAAAAAAGAAAATTACTAGGCCTAGGCAAATGTAAACAGTTTTTTGGAAGAAAAACTAGTGGGAATGATAATATTTTATATCATAAATCTATTTTTGTTTTAATTTTTTCAACAAAAAAATATTTCAGTTTCGATTTCGGTCGAAACAAAAAAGTTAAATTTCGGCTTCGGTCGAAACTGAAATGTTGACTTTCGGTTTATTTCGGTCAAGTCGTTTTTAAATTTCGGCCCAGTTTCGATTTCGGCCGAAATCAGAAAGCCACTGTCGGTCGGTCTCTAGTCTGAGAATGCTAGTGACGAATGATTTTCGTCTAAGTTAGTCAAAATATGATCAACGGTGTGTCTAGGAATGCCAGAGAATAATGGTGTATGTGCTATTTAGGCAAATATGACTAATGGTGTGTTTCTCATCTAGCCAACATATTGCTGTCTCTACTCCATTTGTCGTATGTTGTAAGCTGTTATACGGAGATATAGAAAATTATCATTTCTATTGTTACCATTCCTTACCAAGAATCGGACGTTGTTACGTCATCACGGTCAGAGAGCCTGTTGCCATTGTTCTCTGATCCGGAACCCCAACAATCACTTGGACTTGGAACGCAGTTGATGTAAATATAGTTAGCCCTTGTTAACAATGAATGATGTACTTGAGTTATTTCTTGGACTTAACAGCAGGCCATCAGAGAAATGACAGCAGGCCTACAGAGAGATGACAGCAGGCCTACAGAGAGATGACAGCAGGCCTACAGAGAGATCAAGCAGGAAGTAAATTGAAGACGACTTTGGGAAATGTGTGTAAACCACGTCTACTAATGTGAAACTGAAAATAAACCCCAGTCCCCAACAGTGACCTACATAGGGACAGATTTGAACAAAACATGCTGCTTGATCGCTGATTTCTGTTAAGGTCCGGGTTCAGAATACATGACGTCATATTTTAGATATAAGGAACCTACAACAAGGTAGTTTTGGGAATAATCTCGAATGTATATTGTTATATTTGGTTCTATTTTGTAATGTTTTGTTCTATTTTGTTAGGTTTTGTTCTCTTATGTTCTATTTTGTCTGTAAAGAAGTATTAGTGACACCCGTAAAACGAACTCCCAACTACAGAACATAAATGATCCACTTCAATTGAATACTCGCCATCATGACGGTGCGAAGAAAAAAAAAAGGGTGGTGGGGGAAGCAATGTTCCCTTTTAGCGGCAGCGCTGCTTTGTCACATACGCCGCGAAGCAGTTTTGATTATCCGCGAAGCAAATTTCCAAATAAGTGTGTGTTTGTATTTGTGGGCTGTACAATTTTGCACACACAAAAAAATGATGCTGTAAAACTTTGCACACAACTCTATGATTTCGCACACGAACCAGCAAACCTTAGAGGAACATTGGTGGGGAGATGTCAATATCAGACGGGGTGGCGCCAAACATCGTCTTTCGATAGGACCTTGATGGTGAATTAAACGATACGCTCCAATGTAATTAATCAAAAGGTACGCCCCTGGAGACACTTGGCTCTATATGTTAATGGGGGGGGGGTCTTTTCAGGCTGTGCCCCTGATGTCGTTTGTTCTCGGCCCGGCCCAGTACACAAGTCCCGCCCTAAAAATGAATACAACTAGACTTCAACAATGAGTGTGTACAGTACTATGAACGTTACCATTTAAGATTTATATAAGGATGTTTCATGATGCGATACTTTAATACAATTTGTAGTTTAAAAAAAGATTCGATTTGAATACACTTTCACCACGACATTATATATATATATAAATATAAATTGGAAGAGCAGTCAATTCTAATAATTGATCATTGCCCTTTCCTCAGCACTTAACTAGCATTAATCACGAGCAAACAGCTCTTTAAAGATGTGATTAACATACTTAAACGCCTTGAGTAAGATACTTAACACAATTAACATTCTTTGACAAACTTCCCTCATCTTTCTTCAAATGAAGAAGTGCGTCAATAATTAAAACTTAACTGGTCATTATTGACTGAAAAATAACAGGTCATCATTGGCTGAAAGTAAACCGGTCGTTTGAATCAGTGCTTGAAGAGGTGTCTTATAACGACGAAGTCCTCACAATCGTTATGGGAGCGTGACGTGTTGTTCCAATACAGCGTTAACTTCGAAGTAAAAGGAAGTGAAAAAAAAGTGAAAATCATCTTAACCGCTTGGGCCGTACGATATGACACGTTGTACATCAGGCGGTGCGATGGTTGCAATTGGATATTATTACCGTCACGGAAGGATGAAGATAAAGTAAAGAGGGAGTAATTTAAATAATATAAATACATTTTAGGGGGTGGGGGCCACCATTTCAAAGGGTCTAATTCTAAAGTTAAAAAAAAAAACTATTATTTTTATAGTCCTTTCACACAGTGTTTCTTTCAATGTCCTCCGGTGTGTGTGTGTCTGTGGGGGGGGGGGGGGGTATCTGTATATATATATATAGTCCCACAAACTTTTTTTGATGAATTCAAAATGCAAAAATGCATTTTAGAACATACCTTAATTTAGTTTTGCATCATTCTACATAATCAGAGAGCAACGGGGAAGATGCTAGTGAAAAAATGAAAAAAATGTAAGTTTCACTTGACCTCAGAACCATTGTGTGGGCCCTGCAACCCCCCCCCCCCCTTTTTCCGGGCTGCAAGAAGCTCACGATAGTATAGGGGCTTAAAGTTGTGATGTGGACACTTATTTAATGTTCAACTTTGAAGGCAGGGTGGGAGGAGGGTGGATAAAACCGAAAAAGTGGCCTCGAAAAGTTAAGCGACGGCTCTGCTCAACCGGGCTGTGTGTTATACAAATATTATTTAGTTTATAGTACAGAAAAGTAAAGTGGTTTAAATTTTTATTTGAATTATTTTTGGGTCAACTGTTTAGTTAATAAATACATTTTTTAAAGACATTCCTTCCGATAAATAGGTTTCCATCATAAAAATGCACTGCTAACATTATTTTACATGTTGAACGTACAGCTAACATCATTTTACATGTTGAACGCAAATGAAAAAAACAACAAAAACAACTTACTACTAATAATTTTTTTTAATGCGTGCAAAATATGTGGGGCAAATTGTTGATTCTGATATTGAAAAGAGAAAAGCAGTTGGGAACTTCATAAAAATGTATTTTTTTGTTTTTTGTTTTAATAAAAACTTTGTTATTCTGGAAACAGCGTATACAATAGTGGAACATTTAAAAGAAACCATTTTTTGGGTTAAAAAACCATGATGCCATCATACAATTTATGCTCCCCACTTGTAAAGTCATGCTTTTATGATGAAATAAATATATTTTAAACAGATTACACATGTTGGATACCTAGCAAAAACTATTTTAGAATTATAGAAATAAATGAATTTTAATACCATTTTAATACATTCTTTAAACTTGTGAAGTTGCAAAAAAAAAAAATGATTTAAAATACCGATATATGCGAACAACAGGAAGTAACATTTCGCCTTTTAATCAGGAGTGGCTAATTTTCGGAATTGGGCGATATTATACCGTACTTTTAAAATGTAAGCCTCTGACTCAGTGGCTCTCAACCTTTCGAATGCGGCGACCCTTTAATACAATTGCTCATGTTGCGGCATCCCCCAACCATAATATTATTTCCGTAGCTACTTCATAAATATGTTTTCTGATGTTCTTAGGCGATCCCTGTGTAAGGGTCGTTCGACCCCCATGCTGAGAACTGCTTTTTTAACAAGATTAGCCATAAGTATACGGATGATCAAACATATGGATCGTATCAATATTTAACAGGGTCCACCACTTGTAATGAGTTCAAGGCACCAGTTATTATTCTTTTAAAAGTATTATAAAAATGTCAATATAGTCGTTGTTTATTATAAATAGTATATATATATATATATATATATATATATATATATTCGTTTTATTGTTATACACATTTGAAGTTCTCCTTTTTCTCCTGGGGGGGGTATTCTTTTAAAAGTATTATAAAAATGTCAATATAGTCGTTGTTTATTATAAATAGTATATATATATATATATATATATATATATATATTCGTTTTATTGTTATACACATTTGAAGTTCTCCTTTTTCTCCTGGGGGGGGGGATGGGGGTTGGGGGGCACTGTAAGATAAATCACTACAACACAATTATAATATAAAAATTCTACCACTAAATTTTGACAAGAAAATATTCAAAGTAAGAAGTAAACTACTACACACACTTTAGGACACTTAACATTGTTTGAATGATTTTTATATTATTTTAAAATAACTTGTAAAGTATTCAAGTAAATAACATGGTCATGTCCTCACTATGGCCAGCCTTATTGCCTTTTCGAACAGACGGACGCTTCATTTCCTTCAATTTCAAACATTTTAAAAACTGAAGGGTTTGTTGTGAAAAAAAAAATCAGTTTTCATGTAGCCATAAATAAGATTTATAAAATACTGGCCTTATATATAATTATATTTTTATTTATTTTTTTTTTAAAAAATTCAAAGCAAAATTAAACAGGCAAAATAGTCCTTTGAATTAAAAAATGGCGCATGATATCTTTTCGTGAATAGGATGGTCATCTTTTTCTAAAATTTATTTATTTATTTATTTATTTAGGCATTTTTATATAGCGCTTATCATAAAGCTCTAAGCGCTTTACAATTATTAAAACATGTAAACTAAGTAAAATAAAAATGAGACACTAGGATAGTAACTACTATTCTATAGAAACAATGAAAATGGCTATAAAACGAGGACACTTTGACACTTCAGGATCAACCCGAAACAGAAAATGAGGTAG
>CAXITT010000628.1:101536-154512 GCA_964033795.1 Lymnaea stagnalis | reverse complement strand
CCCCTTGTTTTAGTAATAAAAAAACGAAATCCCCCCCCCCCCCCCCGAACCCTTTTTTTTTACGCACACAAATGCCGGGAAAGTTGCCCCAACCCTTTAACGTTATTTCTACGTCCACAGCTTACACAATATTAGTGACACGTCTATTTAATGTCTAACTGCGTGAAGATATGTCAATGAGGGTATCTTGTTTATTCACAGTTGCACGCTCTCATTGTGCTTGCTGCTGTCGCCGGTTGGGCCTCAGCGTCAAATGGCGAGAAAGTTGAAGTGGCCAACCTTGGGACATTTCAGTCCGATTGGCCGGTGGGCGATCCAAGGAGGTGTCAAGAGCAGTCAAGGCTCAGCAAATTTGACATGAAACGGTTTGAGGTAAGTCAAACGGCGATAATCTAAAGATTTCGTTGTCGACGTACATCTAAGGACAGATCATTTGCAGCTAGAGCGTCTTTAATTAAAAGTATCTCCCTTAGAAAGGAGTTATTTCCCCTCCTGGACATCTGACAGTCTCACCATAACCACAGTTGAAGGACTAAAAACACAAGATTAACGTAAGATTGTGTAAAATTTGTTTAATTGAACTTTTCTTTATAAGGCGCGAGAGATGTAGCTAAGAGGGGGGCAGGGGGACAGATGTCCCAGGGCGTCAGCTAGTTAGGGGCGCCAAAATGTCCTTTGAAATTATTTTATTGATGAAAATAATGGGTTTGAGAGTTGAAAAAAGAAAGGGAGGCGCTTTAAAATGAATCTTGTCCCCGGGCGCCAAACACTCTATCACTTTGAATTTTTTTTTCCTGACCATCACACATCAAAAACTTTTATTTTTTTCTTTCAGGTTTTGCCAGGTATTGGATGGGACAACCTCAGAAATCTTGAGGCTGGACAGGTCGTGACCTATAACTTTACCCAGTGTAAGGTCACAGATGATGGGAACTTTCTGATACCCGACAATGTGTTCACTGTCCCGATAAAGGTAACCATTTAACATTGTGCTGTATCAAGTTGTTCTTAGTATATGATATATGTTTAAGTTCAGTACTAGCTTGGAAGATTACACCAGTGACAGGCCTATAAATTACACTGTAAGATTATTATGACTTGTTTTAGTTATCACTTACCACATACTGATTCCCAACTTTAAATGATTTGATCATATTATGACTAATTGGTCACGTTTTAACATTGCTAGATTCCATAAAATATGAGTTTTATGAGCCATTATAGTGAGACTTGCTTTATGAGCCATTATAGTGAGACTTGTTTTATGAGCCATTATAGTGAGACTTCCATATGTAAGTCTACATAGTTTAAACCAACATCTTCACAAAAAACAACAGATTCTGTAGCTTTGATAAGACCTATCCAATTTATTCCCCCTTCAGGCAAGCAGGGTTGAAAGATTTGCTGAGCTGATCGACCACTGGCACAACACATCATCTGTAACTTCTGATACCATCAACGTCGAAGCTGGCATGTCGTTGTCCCAGTTCTCAATCAGCGGAAGATTCTCATATGAACACCAGGAACTCAAATCGAAGCAAATAGAAGACAAGGCTGTGACCGTTAGGGTACAGATGAGATACCTCAGGTAACGTAGACCTACATCAAACACACATAGCTAGCTTGAATGTAGACCTACATCTAACACACATAGCTAACTTTAATATAGATCTACATCAAACACACATAGCTAGCTTGAATGTAGACCTACATCTAACACACATAGCTAACTTGAATGTAGACCTACATCAAACACACACAGCTAGCTTGAATGTAGACCTACATCTAACTCACATGGCTAACTTTAATTTAGACCTACATCTAACACACATAGCTAACTTGAATGTAGACCTACATCAAGCACACATAGCTAACTTAAATGTAGACCTACATCAAGCACACATAGCTAGCTTGAATGTAGACCTACATCAAGCACACATAGCTAGCTTGAATATAGACCTACATCTAACACACATTGCTTCTTTTAATTTAGACCTCCATCTAACACACATAGCTAGCTTGAATGTAGACCTCCATCTAACACACATATCTAACTTGAATGTAGACCTACATCTAACACACATAGCTAACTTTACTGTAGACCTACATATAACACACACAGCTTACTTCACTGTGGACCTACCCCATCCCTTCTTTTAATCAAAGACTTTTGAATTTTTAGGATCTAAATGATTAACTCATTAATTAATATATTTTTTGATGTAGTACTAAACCAAACAATAGGAAGCTCAGTTTGTAATCCACCTTAGTGGTTCTCACACTGTGAAGTCCCTTTCACTAAATTTTGAATTGGATTCTAACTACCAACATGATCAAAGTTTAAATCGGTTGGAATAAGAAAGGCCATTCCATGAATTGATGCAAAAATAATAACGTCCTTCAGACTTAAATAAATTCAAATAATTATAATTTTTTTCAAAATTCCAAAATTATTCTTATAGACCCTAAGTTTGAGTGAATCTAAATTTACTCAATATTTTAAACTTCTTTTCAGTCTGTGACATTTTATGCTAACTTAAGTTTCATACAGTGCATCCATACAAATATTGTACGATCAGATATTTTCAATTTAAATAGATTAACTGTATATTTGTCCATGTTTAACTGAATGTTTGACCATATTTAGCTAAGTACATTTATCAGGGCATTGATAAGCAACACTTTTGAACACATACATATTTGATGAACAATTGTATTGACCCATTTTTAAATGTCCCCCTAACCAGGTATGAAGCCAAACTACAGCCTGACCCGATACTCAGCCCACAGTTCAGAAGTCGTCTTATGAGTATTGCTGCCCATGTGGAGCTGAACCAGACTGAGATGGCCAGATATGAGGGACAACTCTTGGTTAGAGATTTTGGTAAGGCACGAGAAAAGGATTGTTTACTGAAACTAGATCTGGACTGATACAGTTGTCTTGATTTTTTAATTTTAAATGATTTGAAATCTTAAATAGATATTTAAACACATTTTTTGTTGTATTAATTATGTGTGCTCATTTGTTTCTCAATCTCATCATGCACACTAAAACCAAGACCTGTCTCTTACTTTGTTTTATTGGAGGTGGGGAGGGGGGTTTGATAACATTACAGGTATTTTAAGGGTCCCATTCCTTTTTGGACATATCTAGTCAGCGTGATGAAAAATAGTGCTAACTGATTAGAAGGATCTTTAAAAGAAATGATAATATTACATTTCAAGGTACTCATGTGTTGACCAGTGTGACTGCTGGTGCTGGATTGGTCAAAGATGATTATCTGAAAAGTGAGTTTGTTCTAAATCAGATGGAGAAAAAGTCAGATATTTTGGCATCTGCTAGTGCTTCCTTCCTAAATATCTTTCACTTCAGTGCATCTTATGGGTAAGTTTAAATTTTCAGTGGCGTCAGTTAGTGGAGTTAAATAAGTATAAATTGAAATGAATGTAAAATCTGAGACTTATTCAAAACAACTTTCAAAATGAATTTTTTAGAAATTAGTTCTTTGACTATTTAAATTTGTTGAATCTTATGTTACCTTCTTTTATATTAATTTGTATTTTTGGTACCATAGTTTAGTTGATGAATTTTATCAACATATAATTTTCATATAATTAAATTACAACCCATTAGTTACATACTATTTATCAATATCTAGACCCTTAATGTTTTTTTTACAGCCACCACACTGATGACAAAGTGAGTGACATGTACAACAAGAGCTTGACCCATTCCCTGGTCAAAACTTTTGGTGGCCCATTATTCAAGGAAGACAACATGTCTCTTGACCAGTGGACTAGTGGAGTTGATAAGAATCTTGTTCCGATGGATAGATCCGGTGACCCTCTCTACTTCTTAGTCACACCTCACACACTGCCAGAGTTGCCTCCAACTACAGTGGCTGAAGTTGAAAAGGTTATTGTCATGATATTATTTATTACTAAAACAAATTAACTGAATAAAGTTAAACTAATTTAAATATCTGCATTCATCTGTATATCATCATCTCCTACTTATTATTCCCTTTTCAGGAAAATTAAAACTTACAATATTTTTAAAGTATGACAAGAGGTATCATTTTTAAAACTAATTACCGGTAGTAAAAAGTCCACTATGATGCAATGAACTAATGTAGTTGGTAGTTTCAAAACAAAAGTTGTTTAATCTAAACTTAACTTGTTGTGTCCTTGTGTCTAGATTGTTCGGCAGTCAATAGAATTGTACTATGAGATGAATACAATCAGAGGCTGTACTAAGATGGGCTCTCCAAATTTCAGCTTCTCTGCTAACTTTGATGATGGATCTTGCGATGCACGACCAACTAATTTAACCTTTGGAGGTCAGAAAAATTTTGCTCAATGGATATATTACTTTCCTATTGTTTTCTGGAGAAAAAAAATATATATCTAGGTCCTTTGGTAACATGTATTTGATTTGAATACTTCCCTTGTTCTCAAAATTCCTATGTGAACTCATTGAAATAAACTAGGCATGCACATTATTAAAATATTAAATAAACAAAGGCAGCAATAGGAAGCATACTTCATCTCAGTATTGCCTGCTGGTGTGGGAATTAATCATCTGATATTAAACACAGAATAATCAGACTAATCAAGAAAGCTAGGAACATAACACAAACTAAATATCCTTCACTTGAAGAATTATTTGAAGAAAGATGTGATTGTGAAACCAAACAAATTTTAGATTAACATCCCACCCTCTTCATCACATATACTTAGGATTTGCCCGTTCTGGGCGAATTCTTTCTCTCAGGGCAAAGACTGAAAGATATAAAAATTGTTTTTTTCCCCAATCTTTACGAATCTGTACGAATTTACCAGAGTGCTCACCAAGAAGTCACAAAACTAAATGAGAACTTATAAGTCCCAGAAATGACTAATAGAGTTCACTGAATGGTTGTTTTTCCACTAGTGAAATAATGTAATGTAGATGCCTTGTGTTCAAATTGTTTTCTTTATACGCTGAAAATAAACAATGCAATCAAAAAACATTTCCATTTGTTTGGATCAATAAAAGAATCTTATCTTATCTTATTAAAATCTAACATTCGTTAAAAGTGATTTTGATCATGGATATAGTTTCAAAACAACTACAAGAAGCGGAACATATAGATTAAATTATATGTATTTGGTTTAACTTAATTTGTTGTTCTGAATAGGACTGCCATGAAAGTCATTGCAGTGGTTTTCTTATAGTAACCAGACATTTGAGTTACGGTAACTGTTTTCTCTTGTCTTAAAAGTATACAAAATGTATCAATGCAAATTTCTTCTTTTTTTTAAACAGGTGTCTTTCAGACTTGTTCAGTCTCTGGCAGCTACTTAACGAAAAACCCTTGTGATGGTTTGGATCAGGTGAACCCAAAGACAGGTGCATTTTCTTGTCCTTCATCATATACAGCTGTGAGGATGCACTCGGCTGTAAAGACAGGTTCAACAGAATCTCAAACACATTGTCACAGGTTAAAAATTTATTGTCTATTCAAAAACTAGTTGCCAACTGCGAGATTCTTGAAAAAATATGTTTTGAATGATTGTAGTGAGTGATTGAAATTTTTTAGCTACATACTTTATTACACCTGCATAAAGAAATTAGAGCAAATTAAAATCCTGAACAATTAAGGAGTTTCTTCTAAACCATAAGGTTAATGTACCTTCACCTGTGTCATTTGCAAAATATTACATTAGCACAGTATTTCAAGTGTTCTTATTATGTTTACCATCATCATGTCCTTGAAAACATGTTTAAAATCAAACAGACATTGATTTTCATTTCTAAATCTTCTGTAATGATAAAAACACAAGTTAATTTGTCTTTTATTACTTTTTTTCTTTTGTAGTTGTTGTTGAATGAAGTAGGCTCAGAATATCACAGATTGTCTCACCATCAAACATATTAGCAAATTGATTTGATAGTTTTAGAAAAATCACATTTCTGATCCATTTTCTCAGCTGCTGGCTGTTTTTACACTGCTGCAACACAGAGCAGTACCATGCAGATGCAGTGTATTCCACCTACTGGTGTGCTGCTACAGGTCACGTGGAGAAAGAATCGGGCTATTTATTTGGTGGCCTGTACACTCCAACCCAGGATAACCCTGTCACTGAGACAGTCGTGAGTGCCACAAAAACAATATTTGAACTTTTAAAATAGCAAGTGGAAGTATTCACTTATCTTCTTTTCTTTTCTTTTTTTTATCAGTTTACTTCATATAAAAAAAAAGACAACACCTAATTGAAATTGGATCCAAATTTTAAAAACAGTTTTTTATTTGTTTAATCAACCCAACAAATTGCAAAAAGCTATAAAACAAATTAACAGCACCAACAAAAGAACATCAACCTCTCAGCCTATTTTATGGAGAAACAATTATTTTAGGATGATGATTTTATTTCTAGTGTTAATTTAAAACATTTTTAAGCTTATAGTATGTACCATGTTTTCATAACAAACTAATTGGTTAAAAGCGCAAAATTTTGCCTAGCACAATTTTTAGTTTTTATGTGCCATGTTTTCATGCCTAAAATAAACTAATTGGTTCAAAAGGCAAACTATTGCCAAGTTTTATGTATGAAAATTGACCAAAAAGTATTTTTTTAAAATTTTTTAATTGCTTTATGATTCTTAAATATTCAAAATGATTGTAAATTTAAAATTAACTGATCTGAAAAAAATTATAACAATTTAATCAAAATTTAAATAATTTAAGTTCCCATAATACTTCAGCAACAAAAATATCAAGAGAAACAAGATGATATGGAACAAAAGCCCTAAAAAAATAGATTCAAATAAAATACTACATAAATTTTCCTACAGAACATAAAATAGGCCTACATTCTGATTTGCATATCTGATAATCAAAGCCAAAAATTTATTATCTTTTACTTTTAGGAATAATAAATATTCCTTCTGTTTCAGGGATGTCCACAAAACTTTTACCCACGCCGCATATTTTTTGATGTTACAATTTGTATCAGTGATGACTATGAACTGAATTCTGGCTTATCTGTGCCATTTGGAGGATTCTTTAGTTGTGAGAGTGGTAAGCTAATCTGGTGCAAAAATAATTATTTCATTTTTCAATCTGTCAAAAAAATCATACAGCTGTTATTAAATATTAATCCAATTTTGAACATTTTTTTTATATGGTCTACAGCTAATTCCATGCATATGCAATCCTATATAAGAAGGGTTTACTCTCCCCCCACCCCCAAAACAAAAAACCAAAAAACCCACACAAAATATCATGATTATACTGGAATTTTTATAAATAGGTATTTCACTGTCAATAATATTTTAACCTCAGATTTTTTCATTTGGTTAGACTCTATTGTTCAGATATCTCTTTCATAGATTGCTGTAGGTGTTGTTCATCATGTTCATGATGGAAGATTTAATGGTCATTGAGCATTTCAATTAGGTTGGCTCCTATTTTTTGAGACCAAGACTGGCTAAGATTTAAAATCTTGCTCTCTTGCATAATTGTATGATGTTTTTACAATATTTCTCTTGATCAGGAAATCCCCTAGCCTCTGAAGGTGTGCACCCTGTAGGTTCTAGTGTAAAAGCTGAGCTTAAAAATTCCCTGAAATCTTTTATGGCACAGCAAAATGGGGCGGAGGGATCATATCCCATGAGATGTCCTGAAGGTTACAGCCAACACATGGCCACTGTTGATGTGGTATGCAAGATAACAAAATTTAACATTATCAGCTTTTTGGGTCTAGCATAACATGTAACAGTATTTTAAAATTATGAATTGATTTTTTAAAATAATACCCTTTTAAATGAGGATGATACGTTTTAATAAAACAAAAGAATTGCTCATGGGGAATAGATTTCTAATTAAAAGTTCATTAATAATTCATTTTAAAGTTATTTTAAAAACTCTACTTTGACTACAGATTTCATAATCAGACTTCAAAAAAAAAATATATTGATAATACATAGAAGGAATGAAACATTTCACTTTGGCAATAATAAAACAATGATGGATTATAACACTTGGATAGTCAAAAAATGATAGACTATTACATTTGGATAGCTGCTAAACAATGATGTAATTATCCAACTGTATAATCAACAATGATGGATAATTACAATTAGATAGTAAAACAATTATGAATTATTACACTTGAAAAGCACTGACTTACCGTAATTTTATTCATTTTCCTGATTCTAAAATGTTCTAATTTTCCAACAAAATGTGTGTTCATTCAATAGATGAATTAATCTGTATCTCCTCAGGGTTGTTCTATTCACTATTGTGTTTTAACTGGAGCATTGTCAGGTCCAAATTTGCCTCCAATCAAACGTCCACCTTTTCTGACCAAGCCCCCAACTCTCCTTGATCATGAGAACAATTTGGTTATGTTCAATACAGAGACCCAGGTATGTGATCAATGCGTTACAAATATAATTTTAAACTAATCCTACTACTTTTTTTTTTACTCTAAGTTTTTTCTTCAATCAGCATAAACCTACACTGAACAAAATGCTGCAGCAGTTAGTTCCAAGATATTTTGAAATGAACAATCAATTTAAGTTGTTTTAATGTATTTTTGATATCTTCTTGTAGACATGGATACGAAATGAAAAAGCTGTTCAGTTCCAACAGACTCTACAGGCAGCAAATGTGCCAAAGGATCTTTATGGCCCAGGTCAGAATAAAGATGGCATGTCTGCTGGTACTGCGGCTGGTAAGATTGAACCTTAGGCCTGTTCTTAAGAAATATTTTAGTCTAAAGGCTTAAATAATTTTACTGATCCACTCATCTCGCTTTCTACTTTTTAATCTTGATTAACAGGATTATTAATTGTTAAATAAATATTACCCTAAATGTAGTGCATTTTTTTCACCAAAGATGTCAGTATTTCAAAATGTTTTGAGAATTGTTTTAAGTATTTCAAAATTGCGCAGATCAATTGATTCTTTATTTAAAACCATATTTTGTTAAAGGAATATCTGTTGGGGCTACCCTTGCTGCTGTCATCATTGCTACAATAATGATCGTCCTCATCCAAAGACGTAGGTCAAGGAGAAATGGAGTCTACAGAAGACTGACCAGTGAAACCAACTACGGTTCAGTTGCTGATACAAGTGATACTCCAGACACTGTTGTAGTTAACAACTGAGTGATGGTAGACTATTTACTTCCATCAACTCTCATATTTGAGCGCTTCTTTTAATCTCATTTTCTCTCTTCGTTGTTGTTAATGTTTGCGATCTATGAGAGAAACAGCAAGGCAGTAGACGATTTTATGTCAATAGAAGAAATCTATTACAAAATAATAATATGTTTTGATCAAGGTTATTATTTGAACTTACTTAAAACCTACTTTACATGTATTAATAAATTATCAAGTCTAGTTAAATTCTTTTCAAATCCATCTGTTTTAAATGTAAATATTTTGTCACTGTTTGATATGTTTTTAAAAATACTTTTCCACTTAAACTTTATATTTTGCTTTAATCTAGCTGTAACAAAAACAAAGCTTGCTTTTATGAACATAAAAATAATTCAACAACTTAATACACACAAAATATAGTTCAAAGTTTTTTTATAGTAGAAAATTTTCATTCAGGTTCTGAAAACTGACATTTTAAATGCATTTTTATATGCTTGAGCTTACAATGAGCCTTTATCACATTGTTTCAACAATCATTCAATGTTTTCCTAAACTATTTTTGTTGGTTATAGTTGTTTCCTAGAGACATTTTTAATAATTTACATTACCCTTTAGGAATCTTCACATAACCCCTAGTGTTTAAGGAAACTTGGTTCAGAAATGTTTTATGGTCTTTCATGGTTTCCCCTACTCTGTTATATTTTAGAAAATCTGCATTAATGACAAGTTAAAATGAAAATGGACTAGATATAAAAGGGATTTTTTCCTTAGGCGGCTTTTGTTTTTATGGTGGGAACAGGACTTGTTGAGCACATGTTGAAAAAATAAACCATGATATTCATTTGTATATGTATTAATGCTAACTAGCCAGGGCTAGATTAAATGAGTTTGGTTCCTCATACTTCATTATATATCAAGACATATAAATGGTAAAATAGAAAATAATTATAATGTCTACATTTTTTACTCTCATTTGTTTTCTTTTTTTTTTTATTTTATTTTTCACGTTTTAGTAAAAAGTTTTTGATCATGCTTTAAAAACTAAATTTCCCAAACCCATTGGCTACTATACCAAATAGAGAGTAATTAAGCATCAAGCCTGGCTCTATAACAGTTTTTTCTGACTCAGTTTAATAAAATATACTGTAAAATTATTTAAATCTACACAAATTTATTGTCATACATTTTTTAATGAACAAATTTAAATATAAATATGTTAAACCTATGGATTAACACACAAAATATATTTTGATATGTCTATGAAGTATTTAGCTGCAGGTCATATGATGCAAAATCCTATAAGTAGTGTTTGTTTACTTACAGCAGGGGCTCTTAACCTTTTTTGCACTGCAGCAACCCCACTAGATTTTAAAATGAAAACACCCAAAAGATTTTCTTTAAATGAAAATATACCTGATTCTCTTGGTCTTATCGCACCCCCCTCCAACCCCCCCCCCCCCCCTTCCACAAACCCCTTGTTGAGAACGTTTAATGTATAGAATTTACAACAGTTTTTAATGCCCCTGACTATGATCATAAATGTTTAAAGCTGGTAAGAAGTAATTAGGGAGCGAAGCATTATTCAAGGGCACCGAAAGCTTCTGAATGAAACTTGGGAAAGGGGTCTGGGAGAGGGCTCAGTGAGCCCCTCTCAAGAAAATTTCTCAAAAAGTCAATTTCCAGATATTTATTCTGGCACGCATACATGAGATACAGAAGAAATGCCAATGAAAATGTATGTCTTGTTGGTAAGCGGTAATCAGCTTTTCACCACGACCAAAAAAAACAACCACATTTCACTTTAAGATGATATTATGTGGCATATAATTTGAATTTGAAAATATGTCAAATTTTATCGTTTCTGAAATATTCTTTATTGATTTTTTTTTTTTAAAGTCTAGATTTTTAATGTTATTTTAAGGTTGTCCCCCTTTTCCCGGTAGAGTAACGGTTTTGTGTGTTTAATCATTATCTTTGTTTTAAGGGCGAAAATTAACAGATCAGATTGCAAGGCGGTGAGCACAAATAAAAATTGTTGAAGAAACCTTTGATTTTGGCCCAAAAGAATTCAAAAATTATTATTTCAGATTCAAAAATGTTTCAAAATATTTTTTTATCTTTTGTTAACTGGCAATGAATCCAATGTAAAGGCACTGATAAATTAAATAGTATTTTTAATCAAACGTTGTTATTTTATTTTATAGTTTTTACCGTATCTTAGAACATTTGCTCAACAAATAAATTTGGAAAATTGTAACTTATTAAGAGACTGGTTCCTTTTTACTGGTTCATGAATTGACCCTGACTTAAATGCAAAAATCAATAGTCAAATATCAGCAACTTAATTTTATTGGATTATAATATCGAATTCAGAATCATATATTAAAATAATTTTGGGGTTCAGTTATATAACCACCTGCCCCACAAAGGGCCTGAGTTAGCACAACACAGCGCGTGCGCGCACACACACACACTTTTACACACACTCACCAAATCACTCCCTAACACACACTGACTAATTCACTCACTTTCACACACTTACTCACTCACACATACACAAAAGGCACGAAAGTCCGACTCTCAAACTACCAGAGGCATCACTAGCGGAAGTGGGGTGCGGGCCACGCCGGGTAACACCCTCACAACTGGGGGTAGGGGGGAGGGGGTGACACCCAGGGGTTGCCAGCTCAATAAAATCAAATTTAAGGAGAAATATGCCAAACCTCAATAATGAGTTCAAGCAAGCAAACATTTTGTTTTTGAAGTTATGAAGATAAATAATCAAACAATCCTTAAAAAATAGTTTTTCGTATAAATCCTTTATAAAATGTAATGGTGGGGGGTGGGGGTGGAACTGAGTATTTTTTCCCTATGACCCTGAACAATATAAATATTCTAATGGCTCACCCGCTGTTACGCCAACAATTTTTGAAAAGCACAAAAGATTACGCACCAGACTAAACTTGCAAACGTCTTGAACACGAATCTCACCCAGCGCATTTATCGGGAAGTTTATTTTATGTTTCCCTTGAAAAACAGGAAAAGGGAGATTTTTTGGTTTTTGGGGGATTGGAGGGTGGGGAGGGGGGCAGAAAATTTGACAGAATTTGTTGTTATCGGCAACGTGGCCATGTGCCAAGTTTCAGCGCGATAGGTTGATGGAAAGTGGGTCAGTCGGCCGTCTGAAGATTTTGCCAGCCAGCCGCCCACGAACAGAAGAATTGTGATGAACAAAACGCTCCTACACCGCCCACTTATTTATCATCATTTGGATATTTACAAAAGCTTTTTTTCCCCCCTTTTCTTACAGAAGCATTTTGATATTTTAACATAAACATTTTTTCAATCCCTATTGTTTAGTCCACTTGTAAGAATTTGACATAGGGCGCCTTTGTAGAACATGAATGCAGCAAGGGCGCAGTGACTCAAAAGAGTTGAGAGCATCTGAATTATTGAATTTTTAAGCATTATTTCATTATTAATTAACGTAAACTTTTTTAAAATAAATTATAACTTGTTCAACTCATTCTACTGTTTGCACTAACAATGATTAAAAACTCTAAAAATAGAATCTTCATAATGTTTGATACAAACATAGTTTACTATGTATCCTTTTTTTAAAAATACAAACTAACATTAATTTAATTTGAAATGTTACTAAAAGAGCTTGGGACTCCTTGTATTACTTTGACAGGGTGGCATCCCCCCCCCCCTTTTTTTTTTCAAGATATAGCGTTGTTTACATTATCCTCTTGTAACGTCCGGAAATTGTGAAATGTAATTTACTTTGTAGTGAGACTCTCTTGGCTCCTCCATGTGGATCAATTTGATGAAATAAACAGATGGTGCATGCCGGGAAGGAGGCAAGCATGGTCGACACATGGGTTTCCCTTCTCGTAAAAAAATGTTGACATATTACGAACTTGGGATTTAGCTTGACGTAACTCATTTGATGCAATACATTTTCTATCTCCTCTGGGTCATCCATGACCCCACCCCCCCCCCCTCTGGGTCATCCACGACCCCACCCACCCCCCCTCCCCCCCTTTTTTTTTTAAACCAGTGGGGAAATGGCGTTACACCCAATAGACTGTTCAACACACACAAAGCGTGTTTTATGATACTAAGTAATTACTTTCAGCTGAAGGACTATTTGAAGAAAATTGCATTTGTAAAACTGAAGAAATTTGGTGGATACCAACCCACCCACTTCATCACAGATTCTGAAGATCAGATCGGGCTGGGCAAACTCTTTCCTCAAAGTTAGGGCCGATAGATATTAAAAAAAAAAACAAGTATTTGTTCTCCAATTATCAGTTTGTAAGAATTGACCAACGTCATTGCCGCCGGTTGTTAATTTAAAAAAAAAAATCATTAATTATTATGTTAAATTCAATCTTTTCACTACAAGGGTATTTTTGTTGCCCTTTACACTTAGTAAAATGTGAAAGAAGAATCTAACTGCCGATTTGTATGCGTGTTACATCAAATGACCTTTTAGTGAATGGTCAGCGCCATGCGCACTACCCTCTTCCCCCCCCCCGCCCACCCCCAAACCCAACTAGAGGGCGGAAATTTGGTAAATCCTTTTTTTAGCGGCTCCTACGTCATAGATACAATCCACCTATCAATGTGTCACTATCCTAAATGAGACACACTGTTGGCGGGGCTGCATGCTGAGTCAGTCGGTCGGACACTTCATTTTATATCTTTTTTTTTTAGTGATGATATAAGTGGCTTCGTTACGCGGTCATGTGACCGACAGATGACCAAGATCTGCTCACAATGTACAGTCATGCACGAGGCTGGTTAGAATCATTGACGTAGCTAGGGAGGGATGGTGTCACCCGGTGCGGTAAACTCATGGTGTCACCCCCTCTCCCCCCGACTTCCACGATCGATTTCTCCTTGTTACAATAAGTCCACATTATATCAAAGACAAGATAAAAATAAATTAATTTAAGGTCAGGAGGTAAATGTATTTAAGAACTGTAAAATCTACTTAAAATCGCCCGACAATATCGTATTTTGTATCAATTAAAAGTTTTATTTCTCAGAATTGAGATAAATATAAAGTCCTGTTTGTTACGAAAGTTAACGAAAACTTCAATCGGCGTTAAATCATGGTCAAAACGGTGTTTTTCTGACCTAATTATAGGGTCATCTCATTGATGACACATCAAACTGGAACTATTAGTAAAGCCCGCATTTGGATTGGTAACATGTGTGGACAATTTACGTGTGATTGGTTATCCTTTCATTAAATTCAGTTAGACCGAGCAGTGTGTGCTCTGTTAGACCGAGCAGTGTGTGCTCTGTTAGACCGAGCAGTGTGTGCTCTGTTAGACCGAGCAGTGTGTGCTCTGTTAGACCGAGCAGTGTGTGCTCTGAAAATGTGCTAGTTTTCAATTTGGTGTCACCCCTTGAGATAGTGTCACCCGGTGCGGTCCACACCCCCGCACCCCACTAGCTACGCCACTGGTTTGAAATGATGTTTTGTATATTTAAGTCATGTAGAGAAATAAAAGAAGTTTTGTATGTGCCATGTACAACAATAAAAGAAGTTATGTATATGTAATGTTAACCTATGCAAGAAGTTATATATATGTAGTTTACAGCCAAGAAAGAAACTCGTTTGAAATGATGTCATGTCTACCATCCATCGTACAGATGGGTCTATCATCCATCGTACAGAAGGGTCTACCATCCATCGTACAGATGGTGCGGTGGTATATTATTGTGAAACGTGTCTCTAATTCCGAAATGCCAAATGCCACTTTAGCTCAACAATTATATGCTTTCATTGAATGGATGTTAGGCCACTTGAGCTCAACAATTACAAGCTTTCATGGAATGGATGTTAGGCCACTTGAGCTCAACGATTACAAGCTTTCATGGAATGGATGTTAGGCCGCTTGAGCTCAACAATTACACGTCTTCATTGAATGGATGTTAGGCCGCTGAGCTCAACAATTATATGCTTTCATTGAATGGATGTTAGGCCACTTGAGCTCAACAATTATATGCTTTCATTGAATGGATGTTAGGCCGCTTGAGCTCAACGATTATATGCTTTCATTGAATGGATGTTAGGCCACTTGAGCTCAAAGATTATATGCTTTCATTGAATGGATGTTAGGCCGCTTGAGCTCAACAATTATATGCTTTCATTGAATGGATGTTAGGCCGCTTGAGCTCAACAATTATATGCTTTCATTGAATGGATGTTAGGCCGCTTGAGCTCAACAATTATATGCTTTCATTGAATGGATGTTAGGCCACTTGAGCTCAACGATTATATGCTTTCATTGAATGGATGTTAGGCCGCTTGAGCTCAACAATTATATGCTTTCATTGAATGGATGTTAGGCCACTTGAGCTCAACAATTATATGTTTTCATTGAATGGATGTTAGGCCACTTGAGCTCAACGATTATATGCATACATTGAATGGATGTTAGGCCGCTTGAGCTCAACAATTACATGCTTTCATTGAATGGATGTTAGGCCGCTTGAGCTCAACAATTATATGCTTTCATTGAATGGATGTTAGGCCACTTGAGCTCAACAATTATATGCTTTCATTGAATGGATGTTAGGCCACTTGAGCTCAACAATTATATGCTTTCATTGAATGGATGTTAGGCCGCTTGAGCTCAACAATTATATGCTTTCATTGAATGGATGTTAGGCCACTTGAGCTCAACGATTATATGCTTTCATTGAATGGATGTTAGGCCGCTTGAGCTCAACAATTATATGCTTTCATTGAATGGATGTTAGGCCACTTGAGCTCAACGATTATATGCTTTCATTGAATGGATGTTAGGCCGCTTGAGCTCAACAATTATATGCTTTCATTGAATGGATGTTAGGCCACTTGAGCTCAACAATTATATGTTTTCATTGAATGGATGTTAGGCCGCTTGAGCTCAACAATTATATGCTTTCATTGAATGGATGTTAGGCCACTTGAGCTCAACGATTACAAGCTTTCATTGAATGGATGTTAGGCCACTTGAGCTCAACGATTACAAGCTTTCATTGAATGGATGTTAGGCCGCTTGAGCTCAACAATTATATGCTTTCATTGAATGAATGTTAGGCCGCTTGAGCTCAACAATTATATGCTTTCATTGAATGGATGTTAGGCCACTTGTGCTCAACAATTATATGTTTTCATTGAATGGATGTTAGGCCGCTTGAGCTCAACAATTATATGCTTTCATTGAATGGATGTTAGACCACTTGAGCTCAACGATTACAAGCTTTCATTGAATGGATGTTAGGCCACTTGAGCTCAACGATTACAAGCTTTCATTGAATGGATGTTAGGCCGCTTGAGCTCAACAATTATAAGCTTTCATTGAATGGATGTTAGGCCACTTGAGCTCAACGATTATATGCATACATTGAATGGATGTTAGGCCACTTGAGCTCAACAATTACATGCTTTCATTGAATGGATGTTAGGCCACTTGAGCTCAACGATTATATGCTTTCATTGAATGGATGTTAGGCCACTTGAGCTCAACGATTATATGCTTTCATTGAATGGATGTTAGGCCACTTGAGCTCAACAATTACATGCTTTCATTGAATGGATGTTAGGCCGCTTGAGCTCAACGATTATATGCTTTCATTGAATGGATGTTAGGCCACTTGAGCTCAACGATTACAAGCTTTCATGGAATGGATGGTTAGGCCGCTTGAGCTCAATGATGACAGGCTTTCATGGAATGGATGTTAGGCCGTTTGAGCTCAACAATTATAGGCTGTAATTAAATGGAACTAAGGTTTTACTCAATGAAATTTTTTTTATTAGAATTGAAAAAAAAAAAAAAACGAGACAGAATTTACAGAGGGGGAAAAAACAAAAAAAAACCCAAAGAAGATAAATAGAAAGAGGGCTAAAGAGAGGCGACAAGAGGGAAAAAGAAAGTGGAGGAGAGGTAGAGAAAGGGGAAAGGGAGAGCTTTAAATTAAGAAAAGTGAGGAGACAACATGATAAGATGTTTGATTACCTATCAATAGTTCCATACATTCCTTGAGATCAATCCCTGAACCCTCTCATCAGCTGATGTTGGGGAGTCTAGTGAGAAAACTTGTGTACCGCTGGGTTAGTACAGTGAGACCTTTGTTGGCGATGAGAGTCCCATGCCGCGAGTATCACTTGATCGTGTAGGGCGAAGGTCAGGGTTATGACTCCTTCCTGTATGAACGAGAGTGGATACTGGTTTGAGTGGTTTTAATGCGGACATTAATTCATTTATTAGACAGTCGTTTGCCTATGACTAGGTGAGTCAGTTCTTTGCTATGACTAGGTGAGTCAGTTCTTCACTATGACTAGGCGAGTCAGTTCTTCACTATGACTAGGCGAGTCAGTTCTTCACTATGACTAGGCGAGTCAGTTTTTCACTATGACTGGGTGAGTCAGTTTTTCACTATGACTAGGCGAGTCAGTTTTTCACTATGACTAGGTTAGTCAGTCTGTTCACTATGACTCGGTGAGTCAGTCTCTTCACTATGACTGCGTTAGTCAGTCTTTCCAATTTACATAGGCTAGTCATTCTCTTCACTATGACTAAATTATTCAATATATTCACTATGAGTAAGTTAGACAGCCTCTTCACTGTGACTATTTGACAGTTCGGTTATCATCGACATTTGAAATTCTTTAGTTTTAATTTAAATAATAGAAAAGAAATCTGACATGTTTATAAACGTAAGCGATTATATAGAACTAGAGAAATGCACTAACATACTGGGAATCAAATCTTTTTTTTGCTCTCATAGTACACCGGGATTTAGATCACTGTAATAATGGTGAGGGTAGCTATAATGTAATGGAAAAATAGAGAAACAAACATTTATATTTTGTTTCATTTTAATGTCATAAGATAAGATCAGATAAGATAAGATACGATACGATAAGATACGCTTCTTTATTGATCCAAATAAATGGAAAAGTTTTTTTGTTTTTTTTTAATGACATTGTACAAATTCATTTTCAGTACATCAATAAATACATAAAGTATTTTAACAAAGACAACATTCTACAATTATAAAAATGTAAACACAAGACATCTTAAGTATTTCTCTAGCGTAGAAATCAGCCATAAATGAACTCCCTTGGTGACAATAATGACGTAATTGGTGATCATTTAGAGTCTGTAACCACAGAAAGAGCACACTGGTGAATTCGTACACACTGGTGAATTCGTACACACTGGTGAATTCGTACACACTGGTGAATTCGTACACACTGGTGAATTCGTACACACTGGTGAATTCGTACACACTGGTGAATTCGTACACACTGGGGAAGAAACGATTTTGTATATCTTTCGGTTCAAAACTTAAAGAGAAAGAATTCGCCACGATCGAGCTGATCTTAGGTATATTTGTGATGAAGTGGGTGGGATGTGATCTTTGGTACATCTGTGATGAAGTGGGTGGGATGTGATCTTTGGTATATCTGTGATGAAGTGGGTGGGATTTGATCTTTGGTACATCTGTGATGAAGTGGGTGGGATTTGATCTTTGGTATATCTGTGAAGAAGTGGGTGGGATTTGATCTTTGGTATATCGTGATGAAGTGGGCGGGATTTGATCTTAGGTATATCTGTGATGAAGTGGGTGGGATTTGATCTTTGGTATATCTGTGATGAAGTGGGTGGGATGTGATCTTTGGTACATCTGTGATGGATTGGGTGGGATGTGATCTTTGGTACATCTGTGATGAAGTGGGTGGGATGTGATCTTTGGTACATCTGTGATGAAGTGGGTGGGATTTGATCTTTGGTACATCTGTGATGGAGTGGGTGGGATGTGATCTTTGGTACATCTGTGATGAAGTGGGTGGGATGTGATCTTTGGTATATCTGTGATGAAGTGGGTGGGATGTGATCTTTGGTACATCTGTGATGAAGTGGGTGGGATGTGATCTTTGGTATATCTGTGATGAAGTGAGTGGGATTTGATCTTTGGTATATCTGTGATGAAGTGAGTGGGATTTGATCTTTGGTATATCTGTGATGAAGTGGGTGGGATTTGATCTTTGGTATATCTGTGATGAAGTGGGTGGGATTTGATCTTAGGTATATCTGTGATGAAGTGGGTGGGATTTGATCTTTGGTATATCTGTGATGAAGTAAGTGGGATGTGATCTTTGGTACATCTGTGATGGAGTGGGTGGGATTTGATCTTTGGTACATCTGTGATGGAGTGGGTGGGATGTGATCTTTGGTACATCTGTGATGAAGTGGTTGGAATTGATATTTGTTTCATCTGTGATGAAGTGGGTGGGATGTGATCTTTGGTACATCTGTGATGAAGTGGGTGGGATGTGATCTTTGGTATATCTGTGATAAAGTGGGTGGGATTTGATCTTTGGTACATCTAAGATGGAGTGGGTGGGATATGATCTTTGGTACATCTGTGATGAAGTGGGTGGGATGTGATCTTTGGTATATCTGTGATGAAGTGGGTGGGATGTGATCTTTGGTACATCTGTGATGAAGTGGGTGGGATGTGATCTTTGGTATATCTGTGATGAAGTGGGTGGGATTTGATCTTAGGTATATCTGTGATGAAGTGGGTGGGATTTGATCTTTGGTATATCTGTGATGAAGTGGGTGGGATGTGATCTTTGGTACATCTGTGATGGATTGGGTGGGATGTGATCTTTGGTACATCTGTGATGGAGTGGGTGGGATGTGATCTTTGGTACATCTGTGATGAAGTGGTTGGGATTGATATTTGTTTCATATGTGATGCAGTGGGTGGGATGTGATCTTTGGTACATCTGTGATGAAGTGGGTGGGATGTGATCTTTGGTACATCTGTGATGAAGTGGGTGGGATTTGATCTTTGGTACATCTGTG
The DNA here is from genome assembly GCA_964033795.1 of Lymnaea stagnalis. Taxonomy (NCBI): domain Eukaryota; kingdom Metazoa; phylum Mollusca; class Gastropoda; family Lymnaeidae; genus Lymnaea; species Lymnaea stagnalis. The sequence goes on along the minus strand of CAXITT010000628.1, from coordinate 134,475 downwards.
ATGGAGTGGGTGGGATGTGATCTTTGGTACATCTGTGATGAAGTGGGTGGGATGTGATCTTTGGTACATCTGTGAAGAAGTGGGTGGGATTTGATCTTTGGTATATCTGTGATGAAGTGGGTTGGATGTGATCTTTGGTACATCTGTGATGAAGTGGGTGGGATGTGATCTTTGGTACATCTGTGATGAAGTGGGTGGGATGTGATCTTTGGTACATCTGTGATGAAGTGGGTGGGATGTGATCTTTGGCACATCTGTGATGAAGTGGGTGGGATGTATCATCCACATTTTTTAGTTTCACGACAGTATTTGTCTTCAAATAGTTCCTTGAGTGAAGCTAGTTTATTTTGTGAGCTATTGTTAGCGTTCTTTATAAGTCTATTTACTCTGTGTTTGATGTCGTTGACACAAAAATTGATCGACGGAAATTTGATCGAATGGAAATTTGGTCGAAACTTTTTTTTTCAGTTCACACGTTAAAATGTTCGTCAAATTTCTTTTTGAACGCACTATACTACACAGTAAAACAAAATAATGCGTTAGTCACCACGTCATGTCTACCTAATGTCAGCTCCATGGACTTAACAGAATCCAAAGACATGCGGGCGAGGAAAAGTCAACCAACTGTTAGGGGTCGTTCGCAAATTATGTCAGGCTCAGGGGGGTGGAGGGGGTCTTAAAAGGTCATTATCTGCGTGACATAGTTTGTGAAAGACCCCTTAGTGACTAAACAAACAACTCCTATGTCAAATTGACCCACATATGTTTTCAAAGAAAGGAGCAGTGCTGTCTTTAAAGAATGTCAAATTGACCCACATATGTTTTCAAAGAAAGGAGCAGTGCTGTCTTTAAAGAATGTCAAATTGACCCACATATGTTTTCAAAGAAAGGAGCAGTGCTGTCTTTAAAGAATGTCAAATTGACCCACATATGTTTTCAAAGAAAGGAGCAGTGCTGTCTTTAAAGAATGTCAAATTGACCCACATATGTTTTCAAAGAAAGGAGCAGTGCTGTCTTTAAAGAATGTCAAATTGACCCACATATGTTTTCAAAGAAAGGAGCAGTGCTGTCTTTAAAGAATGTCAAATTGACCCACATATGTTTTCAAAGAAAGGAGCAGTGCTGTCTTTAAAGAATGTCAAATTGACCCACATATGTTTTCAAAGAAAGGAGCAGTGCTGTCTTTAAAGAATGTCAAATTGACCCACATATGTTTTCAAAGAAAGGAGCAGTGCTGTCTTTAAAGAATGTCAAATTGACCCACATATGTTTTCAAAGAAAGGAGCAGTGCTGTCTTTAAAGAATGTCAAATTGACCCACATATGTTTTCAAAGAAAGGAGCAGTGCTGTCTTTAAAGAATGTCAAATTGACCCACATATGTTTTCAAAGAAAGGAGCAGTGCTGTCTTTAAAGAATGTCAAATTGACCCACATATGTTTTCAAAGAAAGGAGCAGTGCTGTCTTTAAAGAATGTCAAATTGACCCACATATGTTTTCAAAGAAAGGAGCAGTGCTGTCTTTAAAGAATGTCAAATTGACCCACATATGTTTTCAAAGAAAGGAGCAGTGCTGTCTTTAAAGAATGTCAAATTGACCCACATATGTTTTCAAAGAAAGGAGCAGTGCTGTCTTTAAAGAATGTCAAATTGACCCACATATGTTTTCAAAGAAAGGAGCAGTGCTGTCTTTAAAGAATGTCAAATTGACCCACATATGTTTTCAAAGAAAGGAGCAGTGCTGTCTTTAAAGAATGTCAAATTGACCCACATATGTTTTCAAAGAAAGGAGCAGTGCTGTCTTTAAAGAATGTCAAATTGACCCACATATGTNCCCCCCCCCCCCCCGTCTATAACGTGTCGTACTATATTGACGACCCATAACGTGTCTTTACCATCCTGACGTATATGTGTGTGACCATTCTAGAAAATAGACATCCAATAAATTTAAATAATCAGTACGCAAGGTGACCCTTATTTGCAAAATGATTATAAACACTGCTTACAAGATTAACCTAATCTAAATGACAACGCCACAGCCCCCCTCCCCCCCCACACACTACAAAAATAAAAGGCACCCCCGATTGGTTTGTGATGCAAGTCTCGACCACCGTTGCCAGCAGCCTGTTAAAAGTAGACCCAGATGGCGCTATGAAAATGCCACGGGGTGCAACCAGCTTCTGATTCCCTGGCTCTGCTCACCGTGTCTGTTCCCCCCCCCTCCCTGCCCTCACCCTTCCCGACTACCAGAGAATGTTGTTGGGGAAAGGCAGAGGTGGAAGTGGAACACCATCGGCCGTGTTTGTCAGTAATCCGCGTACCTAGAGGGAGAGCACAGAACCGCAGCGCTTTCGAGAGACGCCCCTCCTATTTATAACTAACAAGTGTAATTCTTTTTTTGGTTTTTGGTTTTTTGTTGATGGCGTGGCTTCAACTCTACGTGCTAGGAAAGATTAACTGAGTTACATGCGTTTGCTGGAATGACTCGCACGTGTTGTTGGTAGTTGACCAATGGAATGATGTGACGCTATTCAGTGCTAGACTAAACAAGTGAGTTATGATGTATCGTAGGTTTACCTGCTGCATGAACTTATAGAACTTTATCTGAGTTGTCTAAAATTTAAAAAAGAAAACTATGGCAATGTCATAATTAACCCATTTCAATACGTCTCACATTAATATCCTCTATAAGTCATTCAATGAAAATGTCAATGTATTATTCTTGTAGCTGTAGCTAATTATAATCGTGACTTTCAATGACACATAAATAAATTTAAAAAAAAAAAAAACAGCAGTTTTTAAAAAAGCGATAGCAAATTTGTTACGTAAACAATTTTATAATTGATGTATAATATAGTTATCTGTAAATTATATCTTGTTAATTAAATTTTATTTCATTATTTAAATTGATAATATAAATTTGTCTGAAAATACAGGTCATTGGGGTGAACTCACAGGGCGTAATTCATGTGACCACTCTGTCTTTAATTATAGGATTGTTTTTATATTTATTATAATTATGAAAAGATGTGTTTAAGAGACATCCTACAACGAGTCGCATCGCAGTGCCCTTGAGTTCAAGGGTCATTGCGTGTTTATTCGATCTAGATACGTTCCTGGTAGGAATAATTGGAGGGCTGACATCCTGGTGATAAAATCACTGTAAGTTGACGAGTCAGGCTAATGTCTGTGCCTAGACCCTCGTGTCAATGGCTCTTTAATTTCACCCAGTTGAAATACTTTCCAACATGAACTGATTCTAAACAATCGCAGATAAACGGCAGCCGTCCGACAGAGCAGCCTCTCTCGTGCCAAGCCTCGGTTTCAGTAAACATAAAGTTTGAGTTGAACTTGTCGATGGCCTGTCATTTCAAAACAGGGGTTGGATACAATTCACGCAAGACTTTATCGTTCCATTTATCGCTAGGACAACATCGTTCCATTTATCGCCAAGACAACTACGTGTCAACACTACTATAATTAGTTTGTAAACACTCAGATAATTAGTGTGTTACTGAAAGGAATATTTCGATTCACCAAAATCATGTAAGCATTTTAAAATTATTGTCATAAATCATGGGCGTAACTACTGTTTTTTCTTGGGATGGGCCTTATCCCATCCCACCATTTTAAACAAAAAAAATCAACCTGTTTCATTTAAAGTTAACAGTTTTATTCACAAACATAAAATTCACATTCACAAACATAAAAGTCACATTCACAAACATAAAATCGACATTCAAAAACATAAAATCCATACTATTTAAAAACATAACATCCACATTCACAAGCATTAAATCCACAAACATAAAAGCCAGATTTTTCTGCACAAGGCAGTTGGTGCCACTAGCACCCGGTAACAAACACCTGTACCAGGTAGGCCTACACGACTGTCGTATCTATCTCAAGGGGCCTGACGTAGTAAGGGAGGGGGGGTCCACCTGGGCGGCACTTTTGTCGACTTGAAGGGTGGCATTTTCGGTCAACCGCAGATGTTTGTATATTTGTTTGTTTATTTTGTTTGTCTTTTGTTGCGGTGGTACAGGGAAGAATCGGAAAACATGTTTGGTACGACCAATGAAGCACTAGCCCCAGGCTACGCCACTGCTCAAGAGACTAAGCTATTTAGTTGAATAATTTACTTTCGTTAAATTCTCTAGCCATGTTTTGACCACCAGGGCTTGTACACATGACCTCTACGTCATAGATGGACTTACCGGAGTGTATAGAAAGTTAGCAAGGTTTTCTTTTGATTCACGCATCTGTACAAGGTCAAACTTGATGCGCCAGTGGCCGAGTGGGCTCCGCTGGTCATCTAATGCATCCTAGTTTTTTCCAAAGTCATCTTGCCACTTGAAACAAAGTACAACTCAAAGTCAAGGCTACTACTCACGTTGAATACCACCTCGGTAACTCAAAGTCCAGGCTACTACTCACGTTGAATACCACCTCGGTAACTCAAAGTCAAGGCTACTACTCACGTTGAATACAACCTCGGTAACTCAAAGTCCAGGCTACTACTCACGTTGAATACAACCTCGGTAACTCAAAGTCCAGGCTACTACTCACGTTGAATACCACCTCGGTAACTCAAAGTCAAGGCTACTACTCACGTTGAATACCACCTCGGTAACTCAAAGTAGGCTACTACTCACGTTGAATACCACCTCGGTAACTCAAAGTCCAGGCTACTACTCACGTTGAATACAACCTCGGTAACTCAAAGCCCAGGCTACTACTCACGTTGAATACCACCTCGGTAACTCAAAGTCCAGGCTACTACTCACGTTGAATACCACCTCGGTAACTCAAAGTCCAGGCTTCTACTCACGTTGAATACCACCTCGGTAACTCAAAGTCCAGGCTACTACTCACGTTGAATACCACCTCGGTAACTCAAAGTCCAGGCTACTACTCACGTTGAATACCACCTCGGTAACTCAAAGTCCAGGCTACTACTCACGTTGAATACCACCTCGGTAACTCAAAGTCCAGGCTACTACTCACGTTGAATACCACCTCGGTAACTCAAAGTCCAGGCTACTACTCACGTTGAATACCACCTCGGTAACTCAAAGTCCAGGCTACTACTCACGTTGACCACCTCGGTCATCTTTTGCATGCGAGGGACGAACAATTCTTTCATGCGCATGTTACTCTATATTAACATTACTCTTTGTTTTTCATGTTGTATCAAGTTGTATCACCTTGTATCATGTTGTACCATTGTATCATCCATGAAATCTGGAGTACCAGACAGAAAGGGAAAACGTTAGACTCAGCGTTTCCCTTTTATTATTCCTTTTATATACTTTTATAAATATCTAGACCTTATGTTGTTGTTTTTTTTTAATTACACGTGACCCATATGTAATGTATGTGAACCAATCATTGAACGCTACACTTTGAACATTAAATAAAATTTGACCAATCAGGAAGTTCGATACAAACATAAAAATATCTACCATCTAATGGTATGTGTTATCAACAGTAAGGATCCCCCTCAATGCTTAGAATACAACCACAATTCTAAGGAAATTATCCCCATAACTGGCAACCTCACAGCGACAGTTTTAGAATAGCAATTTCTATTTTATTTATCTCAGCCTGTCAAACATTGTCTACACGCCCAGTAAGTCATCAACCCCCCCCCCCTAACTCTCTCTCTCTCTCTCTCTCTCTCTCTCTCTCTCTCTCTCAATTCACAGCGACAGTTTTAGAATAGCAATTTCTATTTTTTTTATCTCAGCCTCTCAAACATTGTCTACACGCCCAGTAAGTCATCAACCCCCCCCCCCTCTCTCTCTCTCTCTCTCTCTCTCTCTCTCTCTCTCTCTCTCAATCTATCTATATTCATCTCTGTCTCCCTCTCTCTCACCCATATATGTATAATCTTCCTTCTATAAGTATAAGTACGCTAATTCAACTCCACCCTTCTATATGTACGCTAATTCAACTCCACCCTTCTATATGTACGCTAATTCAACCCCACCCTTCGCTTGACTCACGAAAATATAAAAAAACAATCTGAAAAGTGCACGGAAGTCTTAATTCATAATCTTCAACTTTGCCCTTGTTTCTACTCCGAATTGTACAGGATGAGAGTTCCCATCCGACTGTTTGTTACAGTATTGGCTGTAGGAGTGCTGGCCCCTGTCTGCGTGCTCCTGTCTGCCAGGTGGCGTCACCACACGACCGGCAGTCCAGGCGGGACCCTATTCTCTGCTGGTGGGTACCGCCCTCGCTCAGGGGGGTGTTGGAATGTGACATGATGCATGCTTATAGTACTCACGCCCCAGATAAGAGAATGTGATGTGTAATCTTGACAGGTTGTGGACGTTCGCTGTTCGCACCAACAAAAGTTTTAGCTAGATTGGCAGGACGGTAGTTCGGCACTTTGATTACTAACTAGATATTACACAAGCGAAGCAAAAAAGGGACGACTTTACACCAAACACATTTCTACCACGCAGACTCTATGACCTCGCACATTAAGCCTCAGTTTTACAAGGAGTGAAATGACAGTGTTTAAACAAAGACTTAAAATTAAGATAAGAGTGTTTTATTGATCCAAACATACCTGATGCCGTGGTCATACCTTCTGACATGGACATACCTTTTGACCAAAAGATGGCTCCTGAAAATTCTTGGTCAAAATCCCTATCCCCCGAGCGCTTTAATTAAAAATTCGTAAAATGTAGAAAGTAAATAGTAAAATAAGTTTATTTTCCAAAGGGCTTGGCGATGCCACTCAAAACGCCTTTCTTCATAAAGGTGAGCCTTCATTTAACACAAAATGATGAACCAGCCCTCTACCCCTTAGCGTCATATAATATGTGCACGGCCCATAAGGTGAATTAGATAAGACTTATCACATAGCTCAGGGGCGTGCACGAAGGGTGGCTTGGTGCAACCTTAGGGTTTACCGGCCATGGTTGTTCTTTTGTTAGTGTTTATTACCAACTTTATATGATATGTGTGTGTGGGGGGGGGGGAGGGAAAAGTCACACGTTCAGGATTTAGCCCCGGTCGGGGTTTAGTTAAAATACGTCACGGAATGGGCGGGTGCATTTCATGAGTAGGCTATATCAAAGTCTCAAAGGCCCAATTTGTTACACACGTCAATATTTCAGTCCATGGTTAATCTCCATTTTAATATAAAAGTATGTACGTGTTGTACATTCATTGTCAATATTTCAGTCCATGGTTAATTTCCATTTTAATATAAAAGTATGTACGTGTCGTCCATTCATTGTCAATATTTCAGTCCATGGTTAATTTCCATTTTAATATAAAAGTATGTAAGTGTCGTCCATTCATTGTCAATATTTCAGTCCATGGTTAATTTCCATTTTAATATAAAAGTATGTACGTGTCGTACATTCATTGTCAATATTTCAGTCCATGGTTAATTTCCATTTTAATATAAAAGTATGTAAGTGTCGTACATTCATTGTCAATATTTCAGTCCATTGTTAATTTGCATTTTAATATAAAAGTATGTAAGTGTCGTCCATTCATTGTTAATATTTCAGTCCATGGTTAATTTCCATTTTAATATAAAAGCATGTACGTGTCGTCCATTCATTGTCAATATTTCAGTCCATGGTTAATTTCCATTTTAATATAAAAGTATGTAAGTGTCGTCCATTCATTGTCAATATTTCAGTCAATGGTTAATTTCCATTTTAATATAAAAGTATGTAAGTGTCGTCCATTCATTGTCAATATTTCAGTCTATGGTTAATTTCCATTTTAATATAAAAGTATGTAAGTGTCGTACATTCATTGTTAAAATTTCAGTCCATGGTTAATTTCCATTTTAATATAAAAGTATGTAAGTGTCGTACATTCATTGTCAATATTTCAGTCCATTTTAATATAAAAGTATGTACGTGTCGTCCATTCATGATGGAAGCTTGCTTAATGCCAGGCACGATACGTTTCTATTGAAATTGTATAGCTGACATCAGATGATGACACCTTTGAGTTACTAACATCAGGTAATGACACCGCTGTGTTACTTACATCAGGTAATGACACCGCTGTGTTACTGACATCAGGTAATGACACCGCTGTGTTACTGACATCAGGTAATGACATCGCTGTGTTACTGACATCAGATGATGGCACCGTTGTGTTACTGACATCAGATGATGGCACCGTTGTGTTACTGACATCAGATAGTGACACCGTTATGTTACTGACATCAGATAATGACACTGATGTGTTTCAATGAAAAGCGTTACAAGACACTAAAAAAAAAAAGATAAAAACCATAAGACTTCATATTCATCAATATTTAAATGGCGATTTTTAACCCGTCGCATGTCTTTAAAAAGACAACATCGTTAAATTGGGGTCCTAACAAGATTGCCACTATTCATACAAGAGTCGTTCAGCTATAGTATTTATCTACTATGTAAAATGGTGATATTTTATTTCATTTAATAAACGGTCAGAGCTTTTGCTTTGGTGAATACCTTTTTGTAAGTACTACATCTTTCAAAAGTTTCATTGGTCTTAAAATCATGTTGTTGTTTTTTGTCTTTTTTTTTTTTTTTTTTTTTTTTTTTTTTTTTTTTTTTTTTTTTTTTTTTTTTTTTTTTTTTTTTTTTTTTTTTTTTTTTTTTTTGTCTTTTTTTTTTTTCAATATTAACTGAAAAGTGCCTGTCCCCAATTTCAATGTTTACAAGAGTTACTTTAAGTTTGACCCCTTTTTTTTTTTTATTGAATAATTTTTTTTTTTTTTTTTTTTTTTTTTTTTTTTTTTTTTTTTTTTTTTTTTTTTTCAATATTAACTGAAAAGTGCCTGTCCCCAATTTTAATGTTTACAATAGTTACTTTAAGTGTGACCCCTTTTTTTTTTTTATTGAATAAAATTATAAAATTTTAACGATACTTTATCACGAAGTCTTTTTGACATGAACCCAATTTTCCTTGTAAGCTGCTAACACTTTAGAAGTAAATGTACGTGTAAGCTGAGAAAACTTTGGAAGTAAATGTACGTGTAAAATGAGAACACATTAAAAGTTGTTTTTTCCGAAAGTAAAGTCGAGCCGCGTGGGTTATTTTGGCTCGTTTGGAATATTTTTAAAAAAGATCCGATATTGTAAAAAATTAATGATTTCATATCGATCTGATAATAATTGTCATATTTTGTTCGGAATGTTGTAATGCTAGAGATAATCAGATTTTGGCTTAATGCCTTCTTCTGCAAACACAATAAAAAACCCAAAGAGAATCAGGCAAAAAATAATAATTAGAATGTAATTATGGAAAGCACGTGACATGAAGTTTTTCTTAGTGATGTTGTAGTACAAGTCTTAGTGATGTTGTAGTACAAGTCTTAGTGATGTTGTAGTACAAGTCTTAGTGATGTTGTAGTACAATTCTTAGTGATGTTGTAGTACAAGTCTTAGTGATGTTGTAGTACAAGTCTTAGTGATGTTGTAGTACAATTCTTAGTGATGTTGTAGTACAAGTCTTAGTGATGTTGCAGTACAAGTATTAGTGATGCTGTAGTACAAGTCTTAGTGATGGTGTAGTACAAGTCTTAGTGATGTTGCAGTACAAGTCTTAGTGATGTTGTAGTACAAGTCTTAGTGATGTTGTAGTACAAGTCTTAGTGATATTGCAGTACAAGTCTTAGTGATGCTGTAGTACAGGTCTTAGTGATGTTGTAGCACAAGTTTAGTGATGTTGTAGTAAATGTCTTGGTGATGTTGTAGTACATAAAGGAATACCGGTATTACATGCTGCTTATGTTCCTGACACCGTCTGTTATTTCTCTTCACCGCAGGTAACCAGCCAGTCGAGCTTTCTACAAAGGTAAGTGAAACTGCTTGTAAAATATTGTTTCTACTGTAAACCGTAATAGTAAACATATATTCAAAATAGGCATCAATTCCAATAACGCATCAAAGAGTCAGCAATTCACAAAATCTATTGATCAAAGTGACAGCCGCTGTTTAAAGTTAGATACCAAAATACATATGATAGATGTCAAATTGAGATGTAATAGAGCAGTGGTCTTCAACCTTCTTAATGCCGCGACCCTTTAACACAGTTCTTCATGTTGTGGTGACCACCACCAATAAAATAATTTTCCTTGCTACTTCATAAATATCTGTTTTCCTATGATCTTAGACGACCCCTGTGTAAGGGTCGTTCGACGCCAAAGGGGTCGAGACCCACAGGTTGAGAACCGCTGTTATAGAGGGGCGCAGAAAGAAGGGCATCTGCGTGAAACCGCGCGAGACTACCTGCGCAGCCTGGGTCGTGGCCAGTGGCAGGAAGGGGCAACTTCCGGCTTTAGAGTTACTTGGTCATTTTCTTTCCAACTTTGACAGGAATTGGGGTCCGTAGTGCGTACTGCTCAAAGAGTTTTTTGTTTTTTTGTTTGTTTGTTGTTTTGTTGTTTTTTTTTGGTTGGGGGGGGGGTAAAAACCCCCAGCAGCAGAGCTCTGGTTGGACGTCCTACACAACCAAGCTGCTATATTTCTGGTAACAGTCAAGCAGATTAGAATTCCAACTGCAACATTTGTTGAAGTAGCTGAGGCATTGAAGAGTCTCCTGCTTACATAGCAGGGAAGAAAAGAACAGAAATTGTGTCCACTCATTATTTGCAGTAAGTTGAGAGATTTGGAAGAAGCAGGTGAAATAAATGCAAGATGGTGGGAACAAAATCAATTTTTGCACTCTATGGTACTAGTATAACATATCTGCAGCGTTGGTCTGTTCACTTTCAGGATTTTGAAATATTTGCTTGGGTGACTTTGAAGGTATTCATTACCTCCCTGGGACAACGTAGAAAGACGTGTCATTTTTGAAACCGGAAAATTGTTGACAGCGATCGCTTTGCTGAGCTAACTTAAGTGAAACTTTTTTTGTCACCTTCTAAGCTGGAATAATGGAAATCTCAAAACATTTCTGTATATCGAAAAGTGGGTGTAAATATTTCAACATTTCAACCAAAAAAAAAAAAAAAATTATGAACCTTCTGTAAATGTTCAACTGCTGCTTGAGTTTTCATTCAGCCTTCCTGGCACACATGCACCTGTAGAGCGTGCTGTCTCTCTGGTAAACAATGTTTGGACGGCTGAGAAATTGCAGATCATCTAACATGTTTTCCATTTTACGATATTCTTTTTAAGAATGGAAATTTGTTAAAAATGTATTCATGGGTCTGCATAATCTTCAAAATAGTTTTTCACAAAATGATGTCAGAAGGATATTAAAAACCATGCAGAACACCTCCCCGATCCCCGGCTGCTATGCCTCCGGTTGCTACGAGTCTTGGTTTCCGGACTTGTTTTGTGTCCGTACTTTCTATGTGTCCTTGCTTGTTTTGTGTCCGTACTTGCTCTGTGTCCTTACTTGCTTTGTGTCCATACTTGCTCTGTGTCCGTACTTCCTTTGTGTCCATACTTGCTCTGTGTCCGTACTTGTTTTGTATCCGTACTTGCTCTGTGTCCGTACTTGCTTTGTGTCCATACTTGCTCTGTGTCCGTACTTGCTTTGTGTCCGTTCTTGTTTTGTTTCCGTACTTGGCATCCAGGAAATCTTTTAAGCTTTCAGGAAGTGTCATGAGATCGTGGTTTTAAATTAATTAATGTTGTCAAAGTGATGAAAATGATGTCATGGAATCTGTTTGAATATAATGTCAAGGAATCTGTTTGAATATTGAATATAATGTCAAGGAATCTGTTTGAATATAATGTCATGGATTCAGTTTGCTTCCTATTAATATCTGTATTGCTCATACTTTGATCAAACGTCTCAAATGTACGGAGCCCAAAGAAGAATGACCCCAGATTTCGCTGTGGCAAACTACTAAAAACTGTAACTGATATCAAAACAAGGACTCGTTTCAACTTCCATTCATTCTATCAGTGAATCATATTCTTGTATATACATCGTGTACAAACGTTGCCTGTGCTACATCCGGTCATTAGCCATCTACGAGACATCCGGTAGGTTATTATAGGGGTCGTCCATTAAGTACGTCTACAATTTTCAAGCAATTTTTGACCCCCCTCTCCCCCTTGTCAAAACTTGTCAAACTTTCAATGTCAAAACTTGGCAAACTTTCAATGACCCCCCCCCCCCATTTGATTATGTCAACATTTTCTAACCCCTTCCTCCCCCCACCCCAAAAAATGAATTATAAAATTAATAAATTTATAAATACATTTAACTTCGTGCTGATCTATTTTAATGACAATAAAATTGTAGGAACAAATGTTATTACATCTTTAGCTTGTTGTTGATTAAAGAAGTTAAAAAGTTTGTACACTGAAATTTTATAATGCAGAATCAAAGGAAAGGTTGTTAAAGTTAAAGACTAAATATCATTGTTTGTTGTATAAATATGATTATTGTCAGTAAAGCTGACAATTATAGCATAGTTTCTAGCTGCTATCATCTTCCCAAGGAGTAGCCAGGTTTGCTCTATCGGAACAATGGGCATCGGGCATATAATTTGGATAGAGCAGGGGGAATTTGCCCCAACCTCGTAATTTGCAGGTTTTATTTAAATTGCTATGTACTGTGGCGCCTCCAGTAATAAAGAACTTAACAAGCCGACCAAGTTTTGGTTTTGCCCCCCCCCTCCCCCCACCCCTGACAAAAAATATATGAAATTGTGCCCCTGATGGACATAGTCTACAGTAGCTGAATGATCATTTTCATCTTGTGGCACTGGTGTCAGTATACAGACACAAATTAAATAAATCTTATAATGTTAAAAGCCTTCAAATTATATGAATATTTACACTGATACATGTGTTAAAATAATGTCAGAACCAGTCAATTTTTAAGATTAAAATCTTAATAGAGAAAACATGCTTGTTGACGTCAACTAATCTAAACCCCACTCCCTCCCCCTTGTCAACAACTGTCAAACATTTCCAAACTCCCTCCCCCTCTTATTTTGTTGACCTAATTAATGGACGCCCCCCACAGACATTTCCGCCCAAGTTATCTCAGATTGACCCCGTGAAAGTTGGGAGTAAAATAAATAATCAGAAAAGCAATGTAACCATGACACGGATTAAATGGGGGGGGGGCTGACTCGAGCATACACCCCCCCCCAGTCAATTTGATGATAAGGACAACGTCTAGCGTCATCACGTAAAGTCAAATGTTAAGACTGAACTCATGACTTGTTACGTTTATCTAATCAATGTCCTGTCTTGACGTGATAACAACTTTTGGCAGACAACTTTAAGTAGCGCATGTTTAAATATGAAAACTATTCATTCCCAAGAAAATATCCACTGAATATAAACCATTTGCCATGTCAGACAGAGTTAAGGCTTGTCACAATATTTGCTTTCTGTCCTTTTCAACACACAGACAGCATTGATTACTCAATTAATTACCATGAGTATTATCGTGTCTTTGTAAATAGCCGTGCAGTGATAATCTCATGCAAGCACGTGTTTCTACAACCTTTCATTGAAAATGATTTCAACATTTTTTTTTTCCTTTTTAGGGTGAAAGAAAGTCAGCACGGCCTAAAGTGGGCCGTGCCATCAGCCCAGTCTGGTGGAGGAATCACATCCAACGGAGCTGCAAGACGCTTGGCCTAGGGAACAGGCTCAATTACACCAAGTCTATGATGAAACACATTATAGTGGATGACAAGAATAAGGTAGAGTGATGCTGTTCGTTCTTGGTCCAATAACTGCAAAGTGTTGTGTCTAGCGGGGGAGAGGACTCTGAAATAATGTTTCTAAGATGTTGGACAAGGCGCCTGGAACGAAGCTAAAATATTGTTTTACAAACTTTCAGCCCATTTCAAAATCAATAAATTTATTCAGAAATAATGTATCAATCCCCTATGAAGTTGAGAGGTTAAAGTTCGCTGTATGAAATTGACTTCATGGGTTTAAAGATGAGCATAAAATTGAAACAATTTTCACTCATAAACATTGAGTAATAAAAATAATAACGTATGAGTAGGTCATGGATGCAGTAGTGAATGTTATTTGTTATTGACGGCTATGACCGGCTATTGTGAAGGTCAGTTGTTGTTGACGGCCATGACTGGGCTATTGTGATATTGTGAAGGTCAGTTGTTGTTGACGGCCATGACCGGGCTATTCTGAAGGTCAGTTGTTGTTGACGGCCATGACCGGGCTATTGTGAAGGTCAGTTGGCATTGACGGCCATTACCGGGCTATTGTGATATTGTGAAGGTCAGTTGGTATTGACGGTCATTACCGGGCTATTGTGATATTGTGATATTGTGATATTGTAATGGTTAGTTGTTATTGACGACCATTGCCGGGCTATTGTGATATTGTCCAGGTCGGTTGTTATTGATGGCCGTGACCGGGCGATGTTGTGTTTTTTCAAACGTGGCGTCATGGCATGACCCCGAGCAACGCGGGCCTTAGGAAAACTTTCGCCCTGTGCGAAGCACCCGTTCAGCGCCCCCTTCGGTATTATAAATTAATTTCCACGCCCTTTCGGTTGCCCCCCCCCCCCAAATCTCAAACCCCAGTGTTAGTATCCAAATTAAGAATGTAATTTTCATTCTATGAAACTCATTCTATGAAACTCATTTTATGAAACTCATTCTATGAAACTCAATGTTTGGACGAAAAGTTAGAACAGCGTTTCTCGACCCCGGACCCGAGGTTCACACTTCACTGTAATAAACTAAGGGCATTTAAACATTTACTGGGCGCCCCTGGCGCCCCTATGGCCACGGCGCCCTGTGCGAGGGCACAGGTCGCACACCCTAAAGGCCGGCATTGCCCTCAGGTCAGATGTGTGCCCAATTTTTGTAGGCTGTCTGTGGTTGACAGGTGTTGTCATTGTTTGATCTCCCAACAAGCCAAAGTGACACAGGAATGAGTGGATCAAAACTCAATGATGATGAATTCTTTTTGGGCGTTTCAAAACATACCTATATATATTTTTTTTAAATTATCAAATAAAAATATTTGTTGCGCGTAGTTCGAGAATCCGAGACTTGTATAAATGATATAAAGTTTGATTACGTATTTTGCTCTCTCTTTTTAATTAGATGCAGTGTTTCTATCCGGCATGGTCTCATAAAATTAAACGACATGTTATAACATTGAGTTTCTCAAAAATAATAATAATAATCTGCATATATTACATTCAGAGTTTAATGCTGTTTATTTCAAGTCTTGTTACATTCATAGTTTAATGCTGTTTATTTTAAGTCTTGTTACATTCAGAGTTTAATGCTGTTTATTTCAACTCTTGTTACATACAATGTTAAATACTCTTTCTTTCAGCTCTTGTACTGCGCCATTCCCAAAGTCGCATCTACAACATGGCGTCGCATCTTCCTCATCCTATCGGGAAGAACAGACGTGAACAACCCTTTGTCTTTCAAAGCCGACGACGTCCACCACAAGTACAGAGAACACGTCATATATCTCAGCACGTTTTCCAAAGAGGAGATCCAAATACGTCTCAAGGATTACTACAAGTTCGTCTTCGTCAGAGAACCCTTCGAGCGCCTGCTGTCTGCCTTCAGAAATAAGTTCGTCACTCAGACCAACGCTTCCAAATATTTCAAGGCGAACTTCGGTAAGCAAATCATCGACACTTACCGCGTGACTCCGCCGGCAAATCACGAAGGCGATGGGGTGACATTCACCGAGTTTGTGGAATACATCGTTGACCCCACGAAGGAGATTCCCATGAACGAACACTGGGAGAAGTACGAGACTTTGTGTAACCCTTGCCTCGTCAACTATGATTTCATCGGCAAGTTGGAGTCGATAGAGACAGACGGTCAGTACGTCTTGGATAAGCTCGCCCTGGGGTATAAACTGTCCATTCCCAGGAGGTCGGACCTTAAGTACGCCACGAACCAGACGCAGACCTTCATGAAGGAGTATTACGGTCAGCTGCCGCGAAGGCTGCTGGTGAAGCTGTTCAGGATGTACCATGGGGATTTTGTGTTGTTTAACTACACAGTGCCAAGAGATATATTGGACATGATGGGGATAAGATAGTTACAGTGCCCAGAGATATATTAACAAGTGAGGGGGGTAAGATAGTTACACAGTGCCCAAAGATATATTGGACATGATGGGGTAAGATAGTTACACAGTGCCCAGAGATATATTGGACATGATGGGGGTAAGATAGGTACACAGTGCCCAAAGATATATTGGACATGATGGGGGTAGGATAGTTACACAGTGCCCAGAGATATATTGGACATGATGGGGGTAAGATAGGTACACAGTGACCAGAAATATATTGGACATGATGGGGGTAAGATAGGTACACAGTGACCAGAAATATATTGGACATGATGGGGGTAAGATAGTTACACAGTGACCAGAAATATATTGGACATGACGGGGGTAAGATAATTCAATCTTTAATATATTGGTGGTAAGAAATACAGTGCCTAGAGATATGTTGGAAAGGACAGATGGGGGGGGGGGGGGGGTCGAACTTTATCTAGCAATTCTTACTGTGTTAGAAGCTTTGTTTACTGAAAGTTGAAAAAGAAAAAAATTGAAAGATTTCTTAGTTATACTATTGAAGATTTCTTAGTTATACCATTGAAAATTTCTTAGATATATCATTGAAGATTTCTTAGTTTAATCATTGGAGGTTTCTACACGGATGTTACCTTGAGATAAGAGTGTCTGTGAAGCAAACAAACTTAGAGAAATGCATTCAAGGGTGGAGTATATAATTACACTATCTATTTACAATTGTTGACATTTACCTCATTAAATGTTACACACGATCAAACTTGTTGTATTACACGCACCGTAACAAAGCAGCTGCAACATTTAAGTTCACCGGTTGTGTATAATGGTCTGATCATTAGTTTACCCTATAGCAGTGAATGACTTACATCATGGCGGTGAATGACTTACCATAAGACAGTGAATGACTTACCATATGACAGTGAGTGACTTACTATATGATATTGAATGACTTACATATGGAAGTGAATGATTTTCCCATGGCAGTTTATGACTTACCGCATGTCCGTGAATGACTTTTAAAATGGCATGGAATGACTTCCCACATGGCAGAAAATAATTATGAAACGAATTAATTTAAATAATTTAAAAATGGAGACTAATTGTATGGAACCAGGTGAAAATATAGCACGTATCCTTTTCAAAAATGAATTAAAACAATTCAAGCCAGATTCAATAATGATTCAACATTCCTCCTAATTTTTCTATGAATACATGAAGTCAACACTCCTTCAGGTCCATTAGGTTACAAAATTTGTGTGTATGGAAATTTTTTTAATCAGTAAATATTTAATTATATTTTGTATATTTAAAAAAACTATGCGCAAATGATAGTTTTAATTAAAAGGGTAAGTTCCTGGACAGTTTTATAAATCAATAAACAATAATAATAGGAACTGCGGTGGCATTTGGTTGCCAGTAAGTGACTTATAACTGGATGTGTTAAGTAGTGTAGATGTACGAGTGACGTGACGTGTGTTAATGATTCATCAGTAAGTAGCTTAACTGTATATGTTAAGCAATGGAGATGCATGAGTGGCGTGACGTGTATTAATGATTCATCACTGAGAGTGAATCTCAATTAATTGCTTTTTTAAAAAATATCCTTTGAAGATGTTTACTCACTACCGAGGGTTCAATTATTGTGATACTCAATTAAACAACCCCTAGCAATGGGGAGTGGGGAGGGTTGTGGGGCTAAACATTTAACAAAACATGCATGCAAGCAGGGTTTCTTTCAGCTATATCTGCCCCCCCCCCCAAGTGCCCACCCCCTGAGCAAAATATGTCCCACAATAAATCAACTGGAACTGCTNTCTTTCAGCTATATCTGCCCCCCCCCCCAAGGGCCCACCCCCTGATCAAAATATGTCCCACAATAAATCAACTGGAACTGCTGGCCCCTCCCCCCCCCCCCCGAAATCTCTGAAGTGCCCCCCCCCCCGGGGGAAATTTCTGAAAGAAACACTGCCTGCAAGTAGCGCAATTTATAATAATCCCAATTAGTGATTCCCCCCAACCCCCCAAGGCTGGCTACCCCACATTTGTTCATGCCCCCTGAACTATATCAATATTCTAATGATTCACCCGCGTGTTACACCGCAGATTTATTTCACATACTATTTCAGAAAAACAAAAGAAAATATTACGTGCCTAAACGCACTTGCGATATATGTCAATATTAAAGAATCACATTGAAAGCACTAATCGGGAATTTTTTTTTTTTAAATCAGTGTGATCATGTTTCCTTGATCTTCCCCTGAAAATTGTAAGGAAAATCTGATTTTTGGAGGTTGAGTTTGGGGGGATCGGGTTGAAAATGTGAAAGAATGTGTTTGTCATCGGCATCGATTTAATGTGCCCAGTTTCAGCTCGATAGATTGACGGGAAGTGGGTGAATTAGTCATCCGAATATTTTGCCAGTCACAAACAAAGGCGAAGTTAATGTTCAGTAATTAAAAATGCGAGTGTCTTCGTTAGTAATCATTGTCTCTCTTTTTTTTTTAAAAATCAATTCTTGAAATGCTATAATTAATTTACCAATTATTGTTTGTTGAAAATGAAATGGTGCTAAAGTATTGATGATCTTTGTTAATATATGAAACGTGTTCATCAATACTTACTGAGATCAATTTTCTAATTAAATAAAATCGTTTAATTGTTGTTGTTCTTGTTGTTGCAGTAAATGGTTCCACCCCTCCCAACCCACCTCGAATGAATGTTTAAAAATTAAAAATAAGAAATTAAAAATAAAACGATTTTGGACGAAATATATCAAATAATTAAAAGTCATGTGGCCAACCAGGGTGGACTGGGAAGGGGGGGGGTAGTTTGTTTGTTGTTGTTGTTGTTTTTTGTGTGGTTTTTTTTTTTTGTGGGGTGGGGGGGCTAAAGAGCATTTACAATAATATAAAAGAGAGGGAAAGAATGGGGGCATTTTGGAAAATCGTAGCACGGTGCTAAGATAGAATTTTGTGTGAAGATAATAGTGTTGTTGGTTTCATGTCATCATTTACGACAAGGCTCTCTAAACCTTCAGGTCCATTGTTGTTGTTTTTGTTTTTTGTTTGGTTTTTTTTTTTTGTGGGGTGGGGGGGATAAAGAGCATTTACAATAATATAAAAGAGAGGGAAAGAATGGGGGCATTTTGGAAAATCGTAGCACGGTGCTAAGATAGAATTCTGTGTGAAGATAATAGTGTTGTTGGTTTCATGTCATCATTTACGACACGGCTCTCTAAACCTTCAGGTCAATATTTATGACAGGGACGTCAAACCTGGGGTACCAGGTGGTATTTCAGAGAACGCTAGGAAACTTTTAACTTATGTTTGAAACGTTTCATTTTTTGTGTGTGTGTGTGTGTGTGTGTGTGTGTTTTCAATTTCTTGATGAACTATTTACTTAAGAATTATAAGTCACAAATATGTGTTTTCTATTTTATAAATTAAAAAAAAAATTGCAGTTCATATTTGTAATATTTAAGAGGCATTGTTACATTTAATTTATTAACTATGTGAGACTTAGTCCAACAGTTCGCAGGGTGTCCGAGACCTATTTAAAAATTTGAAAGACATGTAAAACATAGAAGAATTTGGTAAACCGGTTTATGAAGTGTAGTAAGGAGGCTGGAGATTCCAAGCGTCCATCGCAACATTCGGTGTGAATTTGGAAAAGTGGGGTGGGGGGTGGGCATTTTATTTCATTTCTAAGAATTAAACAATGAAATACTTTTACTGAAATTTATTATTTTTTTCAAAGACTTTGGGGAGGAATTTTTAGTTGAGTTTTACCAAAGAGAGAGATATATTTGAATAAAGTTGTTTTGAAAATTGTCTAGTCTTTCTCATTTCATGATTTAATAGATTATATTTTGACCCGTAAAAAACTAAATGTCAGCTCCTACTAAATTTGTCAAAATTATGTATCATTTTAAGGATGTTAAAAAATAATAATTTTTTCTTAATGCTGTGGAAAAAAAACTATTGTGTTTCTTGTATTCACTTTATATAACAAGGAATGTTGACCCATTAAAAGACTCCTAGAGTATACACAAATTATGTGGAAGGAAGAGAATATTTTATTGTGCATTAATTTTTTATTTTTTTTTATTATTTGTTTTTTTTTGTTGTTATTTTAAAGTTTTCACAATTTTTATAAATTTTATTTTTGACTTGTTCCAACATAAATTGAATTGTATGTCAGATACTTTTTGTCTATTAAATAGACATTAATTTATAATGAGTATCTTTGATCTTTTGCTTTTTCATGTTTATGAATGTTGACAAGATGGCAGTGAGGGCTAATGGCATGTGTATTAATGTTGACAAGATGGCAGTGAGTGCTAATGACATGTTTATTAATTTTGACAAGATGGCAGTGAGTGCTAATGGCGTGTTTATTAATTTTGACAAGATGGCAGTGAGTGCTAATGGCATGTTTATTAATTTTGATAAGATGGTAGTGAGTGCTAGTGTTTATGACTGTTGACAAGATGGCTGTGGGTGCTAATGGCATGTATGACTGTTGACAAGATGGCAGTGGGTGCTAATGGCATGTTTATGACTGTTGACAAGATGGCAGTGGGTGCTAATGGCATGTTTATGACTGTTGAAAATATGGCAGTGGGTGCTAAGGGTATTTTTCTCTCAAAGTCTTAGGTATAAAACTTGATAATTGATGACATGGACAACTTTGGGGTGGAGAGACTTGAATCCAATTATAGAAGGGTAACGGTTATAGAAACACATAGCCTACTTAAATCAAGTTATACAAATTTACTGGTAATAGAAACACAGACTTGAAAAAAAGATAACTCGCCCCCCCCCCAACCAAATCTGCAGGTTTTTGTGTAAAATCAAGCCAAATCAAAATAGAAAATAGTCAATGTTTAACCATCACTATGTTCAATACGTAACCGTCTCTACAGTCTATATGTAACCGTTACTATAGTCTATGTGTAACCGTAACTATAGTCAATCTGTAACAGTCACAATTGTCAACATTGAACAGTCACAATAGTCAACATGTAACCATTACTATAATCAATGTGTAAACGTAACTATAGTCAATCTGTAAAAGTCACAATAGACAGCATTTAACAGTCACAATAGTCAGCATTTAACTTTCACAATAGTCAGCATTTAACTTTCACAATAGTCAGCATTTAACTTTCACAATAGTCAACATTTAACAGTCACAATAGTCAGCATTTAACTTTCACAATAGTCAGCATTTAACTTTCACAATAGTCAGCATTTAACTTTCACAATAGTCAGCATTTAACAGTCACAATAGTCAGCATTTAACTTTCACAATAGTCAGCATTTAACTTTCACAATAGTCAGCATTTAACTTTCACAATAGTCAGCATTTAACAGTCACAATAGTCAGCATTTAACTTTCACAATAGTCAGCATTTAACTTTCACAATAGTCAGCATTTAACTTTCACAATAGTCAGCATTTAACTTTCACAATAGTCAACATTTAACAGTCACAATAGTCAGCATTTAACTTTCACAATAGTCAGCATTTAACTTTCACAATAGTCAGCATTTAACTTTCACAATAGTCAGCATTTAACTTTCACAATAGTCAGCATTTAACAGTCACAATAGTCAGCATTTAACTTTCACAATAGTCAGCATTTAACTTTCACAATAGTCAGCATTTAACTTTCACAATAGTCAGCATTTAACTTTCACAATAGTCAACATTTAACAGTCACAATAGTCAGCATTTAACTTTCACAATAGTCAGCATTTAACAGTCACAATAGTCAAAATGTAACAGTTACTATAGTCAATGTCTGAGCGACACTACCTCATAAGGTAAGTCTAAAACTTTAAGGAACAAATTGGATCAATGTTAATGTATATCATAATAATATATTTTCTAGCTCTAGAGTTCATCACTTTCCCAAACAGAAAATACATACTTTATAACGGAACATACAGGGAACATACTCAAACTTAATCTTTAATCAGACGAATCATCTATTTCTATCTTGTAACACTGTGTACGTGAATGTGTCTGTGTGTGTGTGTGGAGGGGGGGTAGCGGTGAGGCACACACGCACATGTTTGTATGTGTGTGTGTGAAAAAAGAGAGAGAGAAGAGAGAGAGAGAGAGAAGAGAGAGAGAGATAAGAGAGAGAGAGACGAGAGAGAGAGAGAGAGAGAGAGAGCGAAGAGCGAGAGAAGAGTGAGAGAAGAGAGAGAGAAGAGAGAGGAAGAGAGAGAGAAAAGAGAGAGAGAAGAGAGAGAGAGAGAAAAGAGAGAGACAGAGAGAAGAGAGAGAGAGAAGAGAGAGAGAGAAGAGAGAGAGAAGAGAGAGAGAGAACACAGAGAGAGAGAGAGAACAGAGAGATAGAGAGAGAACAGAGAGAGAGAAGAGAGAGAGCAAGAGAGAGAGAAAAGAGAGAAAGAGAGAAAAGAGAGAGAGCGAGAGAAGAGAGAGAGAAAAGAGAGAGAGAGGAGAGAGAGAGAGAGAGAACAGAGAGATAGAGAGAGAACAGAGAGAGAGAAGAGAGAGAGCGAGAGAAGAGAGAGAGAAAAGAGAGAAAGAGAGAAAAGAGAGAGAGTGAGAGAAGAGAGAGAGAAGAGAGAGAGAGAAGAGAGAGAGAAAAGAGAGAGAGAGAAAAGAGAGAGACAGAGAGAAGAGAGAGAGAGAAGAGAGAGAGAGAAGAGAGAGAGAAGAGAGAGAGAGAACAGAGAGAGAGAGAGAGAACAGAGAGATAGAGAGAGAACAGAGAGAGAGAAGAGAGAGAGCGAGAGAAGAGAGAGAGAAAAGAGAGAAAGAGAGAAAAGAGAGAGAGCGAGAGAAGAGAGAGAGAAAAGAGAGAGAGAGGAGAGAGAGAGAAGAGAGAGAGAGAGAAGAGAGAGAAGAGAGAGAAGAGAGAGAGAGAAGAGAGAGAGAGAGAGAAGAGAGAGAGAGAGAGAGAGATGCGTATGTGTAAGAGATTAAAAGAAATAAACTGATTATGTTTAAAACCTGGCCCCATAAGTCTAACTCTCTTCTATAAGACTTTCTAAGCATTCAAAAAAACATTTATAGAGACATTATGGTTGATAAGGGGGCCTGCTGTAGGTCATACGGTCACTCAAGGGACGAAATGACAATCAAGTTAGTTATAATTCTGCCAGGTGAGAAAATTACAATCAAAGAAGTTTTACATCTGTCAGGAGAGGAACAATCAAGGTGGTTATAAATCTGTAAGGTGAAGAAAATGCAATCAAGGTTGTTATAAATCTGTGAGGTGAGGAAAATACAATCAAGGTGGTTATAAATCTGTCAGGTGAGGAAAACACAATTAATGTAGTGTTTAATGTATCGAGTGAGAAAGAAATCAGAAACACTTGCTTAGACATTTTGACAGTGTCCGCTAAATCATAGAGCTGAAGTTTCACCAACTCATCGGGAAAAAAGGGTTTCAAGTAACCAGCACTGCTTTGTCGGGTATAGGGGAGAGAGTCCGGGAGAGGGGGGGGTTATTAAAAAGGGAAATGTCATTGTAACCCTGACGTTTGTTTAAATTTGCATAAGGCCATCTCATAGGTTGTGGTTGAAGTGGCCATCTCATAGGTTGTGGTTGAAGTGGCCATCTCATAGGTTGTGGTTGAAGTGGCCATCTCATAGGTTGTGGTTGAAGTGGCCATCTCATAGGTTGTGGTTGAAGTGGCCATCACGTAGGTTGTGGTTGAAGTGGCCATCTCATAGGTTGTGGTTGAAGTGGCCATCTCATAGGTTGTGGTTGAAGTGGCCATCTCATAGGTTGTGGTTGAAGTGGCCATCTCATAGGTTGTGGTTGAAGTGGCCATCTCATAGGTTGTGGTTGAAGTGGCCATCTCATAGGTTGTGGTTGAAGTGGCCATCTCATAGGTTGTGGTTGAAGTGGCCATCTCATAGGTTGTGGTTGAAGTTAAACCCTAATCAGTAAAACAGTTCTGCACCTTTACGGGAAATATTTTCTGAAGTAAACTTAAAACGAGGAATATGGGCGACTTACTCCCCACATATCCAACTTGGCAAAGCCCTGACGCATAGCCTGGCGTCATTATTCAACTGTAACCGGCCTGACGTACGTTGGCCAGTGTTCCTGTAAAGCAAGTCTCGTCTATATAGGACTGGGGCGTTTAAAGGCCAGTCCGGTGTTTCTAAGTACAGTCCTGGAACACATGCTGGCACCTAGCGGGGTTGGGGGGGGGGGACAAATCTAGGTCATGTTTTGCCTAGCGATTCAATGGCGTTCTGAACGGACGAGGCAAATCCGAACTACAGGGTGGTCCACAAACAAGGGGCCTACTAACAGCGATAGGATGACAAGACGAGCGAGCAGCAAGTCGATCGCTCTGTTCACTTGCCCAACAGTTGCAGCAGAAGCGTGGACCAACAAAAGCATGGACCACAAAAGCATGGTCTACAAAAGTATGGCACACAGCAGCATGGACCACTGAAGGATGGGCCAAAGAAGCATGGACCACAAAAGCATGGTCTACAAAAAACATGGAACACAGAAGCATGGAACAACTGAAGGATGGACCACTGAAGGATGGACCACAGAAGCCTGGACCACAGAAGCATGGCCCACTGAAGGATGGACCACAGAAGCATGTACCACTGAAGGATGGACCACAGAAGCATGGACCACAGAAGCTCGGACCACAGAAGCTGGGAACAGTTTGAGTGATCCAAGCATCTGCTTTAACCCGTGTGTAGACAACGCTCTTGCTCGTTCATCTCATCACTCTCTCCCTCATCTGAGATAATTGGTTGTGATCCACCCCCGCATTTCCAGACAGGGCGAGGGGAATCGGGTTAAAAGGAGGTGTTCATCGTATCTCTGAGATTATAGGCTACCTCGTGGGAACCAACATATAGACAAGGGGAATTGGAATAATAGTGGCTCGTGGGAGAATATGTCAGCAACAATGGGCCTTTGTTATGTCAGCAACAATGGGCTTTTCTTATGTCAGCAACAATGGGCTTTTGTTTAGTCGGCAACGATGGGCTATTCTTATGTCAGCAACGATGGGCTATTCTTATGTCAGCAACCATGGGCTTTTGTTTGGAAGTTAATTGTGACAGCAAAGAACTTGATCTGTGAGCATCCATAGGCTTGACAAGGCCACAACGACTTCACAAATAAGATTGCCACAACCAATTTCATGCACAGAGACATTTGTATCTGTCATCATTTTTTTTCTGAAATTACAAATAAAAACTGTTGGTGAGCTGCAACTGCAGCGCAGAAGATAACATGGGGTATGGGTGGATGGTGTGAAGAATAATACAGAAGCTGATAGAGAAGATGATAGAGATGAGTATATAGCAGCGGATATTATAGAAGATGGTATTAAAAGATAATATAGACGATGCTATAGAAGATATAGGATAATGAGTATCAATCACTGTCTCTGTTTCTTATACCGACAGAATATATTAAATTATTATAATTAATACTTCTACCTTCGTATACCAGTGGTGAATCCCCTGTCTACCGTACTTGGCGCCCCCCCCCTATATTCTTCTTAATAGGCGGCTTTGTGTCCCACACCCCCGATGGGGTGGGGTTGTAATTGTGATAGCTATGTTTGTTAATACACCGCCCCAACCTTGACCAAGGTCAGACAACTGCTGATGCCTGGTGGAAACAAAAAAATCTGTTTGAAACTTCATCTTTGGATTGGGCGTTGGCTAGGAAGGAGGTGTGGGTGGTGGGGCGTGGGGTGGGGGTGTTGGGGTGGGGTGGTTGGGCGTGGGGGTTCCGGGCGTGATGCTTGGCCTGCCAGTTTTTTCACTTGGTGGGAGATAAGAGGGCACGGGCCTCAGAGGTGGAGGGGCAATGGGAGGAGGGGGCAGTGGGAGGAGGGGCAGTGGGAGAAGGGGTAGTGGGAGGAGGGGGAGTGGGAGGAGGGGCAGAGGGAGTGGGGGGGGGGGGGGGGGGGGGGGGGGGGGGAAGGGGGGGGGGGGGAAGGGGGGGGGGGGGGAGGGGGAGGAGGGGAAGTGGGAGGAGGGGCAGTGGGAGGAGGGGCAGTGGGATTATTTTTAAATAGAAGACTTATAACAAATATTTCCTTCAAAATTAACCGTTAATATCTATTTTAATCAACATCTCCCGAGTTCAGCCGCCATCCTGATAAAATTATAGTTGGATAGGCTGTTGAGAATATACAGCCAGGAAACACATACAGTTGGATAGGCTGTTGAGAATATACAGCCAGGAAACACATACAGTTGGATAGGCTGTTGAGAATATACAGCCAGGAAACACATACAGTTGGATAGGCTGTTGAGAATATATAGTCAGGAAACACATACAGTTGGATAGGTTGAGAATATACGGCCAGGATAACATACAGTTGGATAGGTTGAGAATATACGGCCAGGATAACATACAGTTGGATAAGTTGAGAATATACGGCCATGCTACACATAAAGTTGGATAGGTTGAGAATATACGGCCATGCTACACATACAGTTAGATAGGTTGAGAATATACGATCAGGATAACATACCGTGGATAAGTTGAGAATATACGACCAGGATAACATACAGTTGGATAGGTAGAGAATATACGGCCAGGACACACATATTGTTGAATAGGTTAATAGGAAGAGTCTTGGGATGAACAGCGAGACGTCATTATTAATGTTAATATCAATAATCACACAAAGATAAATCTTCTCCTTTTTGGGGGGTGGGGGTGGGGGAGGGTGTCAAACAGAGGAGGAGACCTTCCTTGGTGACTTAACATCTAACTTGAATCTGCACTTATGAATAACGGACACGAACCAATCTTACCTGACCACACAAAGAGCCCTGACGTTAGTGTAAGCGACCTGAATTTAAACCCATGACGTCAAAACACCCAATGTAATAAACGGTTTCTTCCTTATCGATCGATTGCTTATCGATACTCTCCGATCCCCCCCCGACCCACTAACCCCTAGCCCCGTCATGTTCCTGCCAATTGACCTGTGCTTATGTTAAGTTTGTTTTCAATAGCTGTAAGTCTTCCATTCCCTCGATCGATGAATTTAAACATTAAAAGTTTTGGCGCAGTGATAGAGAGCACCCTTTAGGACTGTAGGACTATCTTTGGGCTGTGTCCGTGTGTCCTGCTGGACGTGATCTTCTTCTTTGAGCAGTGTCCGTGTGTCCTGCTGGACGTGATCTTCTTGGTCTAAGTGGAATGACACGCAACTGTTTCATGAAATATGGTGAGTCAGTTTTTAAGTGATTATTGGCTAATCCAAATTTGACCGTTGACATATTTTCACAATATCTCAAGTTTTTGTTGTGGTGTATATCTTTCGATGTCACTGAGTTCATTTAATCTTCTATTATTTGCTTAAATGTAAGTTAAGAGATTTTACAGTTGAAGATTTTATTGGAAAATTTTTTAGAGATAATTTTTGGGTCTCATTTTTATGCTAGACAGAGGACCTGGAGATGGACTGAACTTTAGTCGCACTGAAAAGTACCTTTTAAAAAAGGGGTTTTTGGTTGCTTTTTTTAAAGTAGGGTTTTTTTTTTAAAAATTTTAATTATTTTTTTCTTATCTGTTTAAAAAAAAATTATCAAAATTGTTTAATTTTTAAATAAAACAAAAACCCCCATTAAGACAAACATTTTTTTAGTAACATGTTAATGACTTTGTTAATTTTTTCCCATAAGTCAAATGATACTACATGCCCCTCTGATAACAACATGCACCCCTGATAACAACATGCCCCTCTATCACAACATGCCCCCCCCCCGAGCACAACATACTCCCCTGATCACTATTTGCCCCTCTATCACAACATGCCCCCCCTGATCACAACATACCCCCCTGATCATTATTTGCCCCTCTGATCACAACATACCCCCTGATCATAACATGACCGCCCCCGATAGCAACATACCCCCCTGATCACAACATACCCCCTGATCATAACATGACCCCCCCCCGATAGCAACATACCCCCTGATCACAACATGCCCCCTGATATATATAATGTAAATAAGCAAACGCCAAGTTTCAGCCAAGGTGTCTTCACAACATACCCCCTGATCATAACATGACCCCCCCCCGATAGCAACATACCCCCTGATCACAACATGCCCCCTGATATATATAATGTAAATAAGCAAACGCCAAGTTTCAGCCAAGGTGTCAAACTTATTTGTCAAGTGTTGAACTTATTTGTCAGGTGTTGAACTTATTTGTCAGGTGTTGAACTTATTTGTCAGTGTTCAACTTATTTGTCAGTGTTAAACTTATTTATCAGTGTTAAACTTATTTGTCAGATGTTGAACTTATTTTTCAGGTGATAAACTTATTTGTCTGGTGTTAAACATTTTCGTCAGGTGTTAAACTTACATTTTATTTTATTTTATGTGGATAAATAATAATAAGAATAATAAGAATAGAAATTTCGTTCGATAATTGAACAAATATTGGTTTTACGAGTAGACTGGCGGAGACAACCAGCGCACAGATTTAACACGGGATGAAACTTCTCCATGTTTAACTTTATCATAGTTAGGACAAATGACTTCTTGAACTTTTCAACCTCAGCCCAAAGGAGAAGTCATGTTACCCCCGAAAAGAACTCTTTGCCATTTATTTTCTTCTGCTCGAGGTCACACGCAAACTAAACTAAGAAAATCATCGAAATGTTGAATGAATTGAATGATGAATGTGTCGAGGAGTTGTTTCAGTTTAATATTTGTGTGTAGATCTAATTAATGGTGAGACAAAATAATGTGTAGAGATCTAATTATTGTTGAGACAAAATAATGTGTGTAGATCTAATTAATGGTGAAACAAAATGATGTGTAGAGGTTTATTTATTGTTGATACAAAATAATGTGTGTAGATCTAATTAATGTTAAGACAAAATAATGTTTGTAGATCTAATTAATGTTGAGACAAAATAATGTGTAGAGGTTTATTTATTGTTGAGACAAAATAATGTGTGTAGATCTAATTAATGGTGAGACAAAATAATGTGTTTAAATCTAATTAATGACGAGACAAAATAATGTGTTAAAATCTAATTAATGGTGATAAAACATAATTTAATTTAAGCATTTCCTTTTTAATAAATTTAAGTCATTTTTTTTTTGTTTCAGATAAGATGCGAGATGCTGCTTTATTGTGAATTGTGGATTTTTATCTCCTGGAGAAACAGCAAATAATCTGTTTGTTTCAATGATATCACCGTTGTATTGTGACCTCAGGAATGAACGGCCAACTTTTGTACAAAGTAAACATGTGCTGAAAATAAATCCGGAAGAGTTATCCGTTCAAGAAGACTGTTCAAGTTGAATTTAAACCTTGATATTCTAAGACACAAAAAAGTATGTGTACATCTTGTCTCGGGAAATCAATTCTGAATATTTCCCAAAACGTGTTAAAACTTTGATGTTAAACAGAGCTCATAACTGGTTCGATCAAAATCGTGGAGAAACGGGAATGTATCTGGACGCTGAATAGTTTGGTCAGGATTTCTGTTGGGAATGAGCAATGAGTCCGTGTACGTCGCCATCGGCATCGCATGTGTCGTGGCTGTCCTTCTGTTCATCGTCTTCATCATCTACTGTGTGAAACGCCACAATGACAAGGAAAATCACAGGCATCAAAGAGAAAGGAGACTGAGGGAGGAGAGGCATCGTCGGCAACTGATGAGGACAACCATGGGTAGGTCAGAAAGAGGTCGTATCCTTGATCATTTAGAGGTCATTTTATCCCACATCCCAAGATCAGGATTTTCTCCCCCCCCCCAACCCAAAACGCGACATTTGTCGCATAATTTTTCGCGTGTTACACGTGACAAGAAGGAGGGGGGACTGAATAAGTCTGCTCAGATCTATTATCATACGAAGAAATA
Organism: Lymnaea stagnalis; assembly: GCA_964033795.1. NCBI lineage: Eukaryota > Metazoa > Mollusca > Gastropoda > Lymnaeidae > Lymnaea > Lymnaea stagnalis. The sequence continues at coordinate 104,598 of CAXITT010000628.1, read as the reverse complement.
AAAGATAACCTATAGAAAAAAAAACTGACATATCATGCACATTGTTTGGGACATAGCTTCAGACGGCGTCGCATGCTCAATGAGACTGTAGAAGAACGGAAGCCTCACTTTGGCTCACGCTCTTTGGAAACCTTTTTCAGCATTCATGGTTTTGTCAAAAGTGTGCTGCTGGGAAGCCTCACGCTTCTAAGGGGCCCCACGCTTCTAGGGGGCCTCACGCTTCTAAGGGGCCCCACGCTTCTAGGGGGCCTCACGCTTCTAAGGGGCCCCACGCTTCTAGGGGGCCTCACGCTTCTAAGGGGCCCCACGCTTCTAGGGGGCCTCACGCTTCTAGGAGCCTCAGGCTCCTATAGACCTCACATTTCCATACTCTTTCTGCTGCCCATAGTTTGGATGATAATTGAACGATTTTTGGCAATTGGGTGTGCTTTACAAGTTAGTACGTTTCGCTAGTTCTTCGATTTTAAAATCAATTTCTAATATTTTTGTATTAGAAAATGTTTATGCTCTTCTTTGATCGTCAATTTAAACACATATAGAATTAAAAAAGGGGGGGGGTGTTGAAGAAGAAAAAAAAAGGGAGTGGGGGTGGTTAAAGTAGATCAAACATCACTTTCACGGTGTTTTTTAAAGGAAGAAAGTTTTGTAGCTTGAATTTTGTTTGATATATTTAAGCCTCATGATTTAAATTATTATTAAATATTTTTTTCATCTTACCTCAGATATTTTTACACATAAGTAAATACATTCAGCCGTTTGTAAACATCTCCTATCTTCTTTACATAACTGCATAATTATGTCATTCAAATACAATTTATAACATGAACAATTTTAAATAGCCATACAAGATGTATAGACATTTTCTCCAAAAAAAAAGTAGTTGTTCCTTTTTTATCAAGTAAAACTTGACACTATTTATATTTTAAATAAATGCAAAAGGTCATTATTATAGTTTTTTTTTAAAGTTTGAAGTAAACATTATAACACAACACTATTATTTTAAACAACTGGAAAAAAAAAGGAATTAGCATAAATCCAACTAAGTAAGGGTCACGTCAATGTCCAGTGTTGCTCTCGCATTGAGCAGAATAGTGCACAGCTTCATTCAGGTATGCACGGAAATGCATAGATGCATTTTGAATTTATCAAACATTTTTTTTCTCCAGAGAGCGGATAACTAAGCTCCCCTCTCCCCCCACCCCTAAGCCCCGTTAGGCCCCCTCGATGTCTGTCCCATTCCGTTAGGCCCCCTCGATGTCTGTCCCATTCCGTTAGGCCCCCTCGATGTCTGTCCCATTCCGGGGATCAAAGGGACAGAGCTGGCATGGTTTGATTTTTTTTTTTTTAATTTTTTAAATTCCAATTAGAACGACTATCTGATCTTCAACTGACTATATTTTCCTTTTCCGTTGGGTATTTTATAGTTGGACTAGATAGATTCCAGGGGAAAATCTAAGCTTTGGCCAAAAGTATACCCTCAGACCCCAAAAATCATGGAATAAAGTTTATGTATGCTGAGTTCCACTAGAGTCAGATTTCACCCAGGGCATCATGATGTCTAATTTTGGCGATGTAGATGCTCTGCCCACCCCCCTCCCAAACCACGAACGCCTGAAATGCCCTCTTTCCAAAGATGTACTTGTCTAAGAGTAACACTGGTCTTAATGCATAACCCAAGCTAGCCTCCAGATCTAAGAGTAACACTGGTCTTAATGCATAGCCCAAGCTAGCCTCCAGATGCTTCCCGTGATGTAACTAGATTATTTCTGAGATCAATGTGTGGCCCCAATGCATTAGGGCTTCTCTTGTTGTTGTTAAGATGGCCGTGATCCTCTGCACCTATAATTTCTGTTCGTTGAAATCTTGGGGATTTAACCAGATGCCGATTGTCAAGAAGTGTTGTTTTTTAAAAAATCTCGTTGACTCTGACTCAAAATACAATAGAACACTAAATACACAATTAATTGCCGAATAACGGACGTGAGAAAGAAGGGTTATGTAACTAAACCAGAGGACTGTACATGTCTGTGGCCGAGTTGTCGTTCATTTTGACATGTTAGTTTTGTGAATGACAAAACATGTCATGCCACTATAAAACATTGGTGGAACAAACTCGCATTAATGTGTGTAACAAAACTACCTAAAATTGCTCTTCGATAAATATTTTTTTTTATGCCTATGTACTTAAATCAAATTAAAAGTATTCTTCATTTCGCCGAAGTTTTCCACTTATTGGACCTGCAATCATTCACGTGAAATCACCTTATCCCCTACCACAAGGGTGGCAAACCAGTCACTAACATCCGTATCCCCTACCACAATGGTGGCAAACCTGTCACTGACATCCGTATCCCATACCACAATTGTGGCAAACCAGTCACTGACATCCATATCCCCTACCACAAGGGTGGCAAACCAGTCACTCACATCCGTATCCTCTACCACAATGGTGGCAAACCAGTCACTGACATCCGTATCCTCTACCACAAGGGTGGCAAACCAGTCACTGACATCCGTATCCCCTACCACAATGGTGGCAAACCAGTCACAGGACAGCTCCTTATCCCCTATCACAATAGGCAAACCTATATTTTGCAGAGGGTCGGATAGAGAGTAATGCTGCATGATCATGTTCTAGGAATGCTAGAGCAGCGTTTCTAAAACTTTTAAGCTTGGCGGACCGGCGGAAATGTTCCAACTGTACCAGGGGCCGGTGGAAAGTTTCCCATTGTATCAGGGACTGGTGGAAAGTTTCCCATTGCACCAGGGGCCGGTGGAAAGTTTCCCATTGCACCAGGGACTGGTGGAAAGTTTCCCATTGCACCAGGGACTGGTGGAAAGTTTCCCATTGCACCAGGGACTGGTGGAAAGTTTCCCATTGCACCAGGGACTGGTGGAAAGTTTCCCATTGCACCAGGGGCCGGTGGAAAGTTTCCCATTGCACCAGGGACTGGTGGAAAGTTTCCCATTGCACCAGGGACTGGTGGAAAGTTTCCCATTTTATCAGGGACTGGTGGAAAGTTTTCCCATTGCACCAGGGACTGGTGGAAAGTTTCCCATTG
>CAXITT010000628.1:21580-101500 GCA_964033795.1 Lymnaea stagnalis | reverse complement strand
TTTCCCATTGCACCAGGGGCCGGTGGAAAGTTTCCCATTGCACCAGGGACTGGTGGAAAGTTTCCCATTGCACCAGGGACTGGTGGAAAGTTTCCCATTTTATCAGGGACTGGTGGAAAGTTTTCCCATTGCACCAGGGACTGGTGGAAAGTTTCCCATTGCACCAGGGACTGGTGGAAAGTTTCCCATTGCACCAGGGACTGGTGGAAAGTTTTCCCACTGTACCAGGGGCCGGTGGAAAGTTTTCCCATTGCACCAGGGACTGGTGGAAAGTTTTCCCATTGCACCAGGGACCGGTGGAAAGTTTCCCATTGCACCAGGGACTGGTGGAAAGTTTTCCATTGTATCAAGGATCTTTGGAAAGTTTCATATTGTACCAGGGGCCGGTGGAAAATTTCCCATTGTACCAGGGACTGGTGGAAAGTTTTCAATTGTATCAGGGACCGGTGGAAAGTTTAAATTGTACCAGGGATCGGTGGAAAGTTTCATATTGTACCAGGGACCGGTGGAAATCCCGATTTATTTATTGTCCTTTTTGTTTGACACTTAATAGGTTAGAAAATATTTGTAATCAGGAAACAGCCTATTCAAAGGGACTGCATTAACTGTTCACATTTAATGCTGGCCGTTAGTGTTTTTTTTTTTTTTTTTTTTTTTTTTTTTTTTTTTTTTTTTTTTTTTTTAAATTTTTTTTTTATAATTTTTTTATATTTTTTTTTTTTTTTTTTTTTTTTTTTTTTTTTTTGTTAAGACCGTTTAGAAAATATTTTTTAAAAACTTGATTAACATTTTTTAAAACATATTTCTAACTGTTTTAATTGTGAATACAAAACCAATTTTGAAAGGAAACGATTGTTAGCTAACAGAGACTATTTAATGGGCAATGTAGGCATGTTGTTTGTTTTTTTAATTTATAAAGCAAATCAATTTGTGGCTCGGATATACACTGTGCTACACGCAAATATTAATGACTAAGAATTTCAATTCAGTTCAGGTCTTTGGTCTTAATTATGAGTACGGACGAAAAGCCAGCTTCATGGCATTTTCTGCAAGTCCAGGATTACTTTTTGGGGAACGCTGGCCTAGAGCTCTTTTTTCTAGACTGTAGACAGTAAACGGAATACATTTTTCAATCAATTTAAATAATTATTGTGAGAAAAATGCCAGATTTTTCAAAGGCTTTTACAGCTATTCATTGAACATTTATACATTTTACAAAAACATTAATCCAGAACCCGGAGAGTCTTGTGGGCTTCATTTAAATGTTTCAGATGGCCGCACGGGGTCGTGGGGTTGTAAGTTACCCACCCCTTCCCTACCACATGAATAATCTTTGTCCATACTCGGGCAAGTTCTGTGTCGCGTGATTTTATGGTGAGTTTATGGCTACACGTGCTTTCATCGGGGATCATCGAGCCCTTCCTAAGAAAATGTTGATAAATTCAAAATGCACATACCTGAATTAAGTTGTGCAGCATTCGACATTTAATCGGAGAGCAACAGGAGAGATGCTGGTTAAAAATGTAGCTATCAGCAATAGACATCAGAGCCATCATATGGGTATTGCCATCATATGGGTTTTGCCATCATATGGGTTTTGCCATCATATGGGTTTTGCCATCATATGGGTATTGCCATCATATGGGTTTTGCCATCATATGGGTTTTGCCATCATATGGGTTTTGCCATCATATGGGTTTTGCCATCATATGGGTTTTGCCATCATATGGGTTTTGCCATCATATGGGTTTTGCAACTCTTGAGGGGTCAAGACACTTTTTAAAAATATCAACTTTGAAAGTGGGGGGAGGGGGGGGGCGACAAAACCGAAAATTTGTGGGGGCCTCGAAAAGTCAAGCGACTCTGATGGCTCTGCTTGACCTGGTTGTGATATAGACATACTTTTTAAAAATCATTTGCTAAATAGATATATGGTTTTAAATTGTTTCTTTAAACAATTTTTGCAGGGGTAAACTGCTTAATAATAAATGCTTTAAAAAAAAACAAAACAACTTTGCGTCTAAAAAAAAAAGTTTCCATCACAAAAGTATTGCTAACATCATTTTACATGTTGAACGCAAATGAGCTACACAAAAAAAAAATAAAAAAATCACCCTTTTCAAGTTTGGTATAAAAGAAAAAAATACTGTTTTGCCGAAAGATCTCTACATGTTGATTATTTTTTAAAACTGGTTATTTTTATCAATCAAATAAAAATTGCATAATTATGTTAAGAAGACGTTAGATATTTAATGTATGATTTTATTTGAGGGAAATCTTATAAATATTAAGTACACATTTCCCAATATTCAGTTGATTGAAATTATTATTTGGCATTTCAAACTGCTGTAACTTTTTTCAGATAAAGTACAAATTACCATTTTGCACTAATTAGAATTTTTTTTTCTCCAAATCCATAGAATTTATTTATAAGTTCAACTCTGCAATTCTTATCTTATAACCTCTATTAAGTTGAACATCTTTAGATGTTATGGCTCTTGAGTGATCAACAACTGACATTGAATAGTCTGGAATTTTATCATTAGAATTTCTGAAATTCTTTGCTTCTATTTTAAGTTTAAATGAAACACATCATATTTTAAAGCCCTTTCACCATTTAAGCAATGTCGTTCGTTACTAACGAAAAATGTCCAAATAGAAAGTTGGCTAAAAAACTATACCGTAACAAACTAAAATAAATGGGTATCATCCTCCTCAGTTTGAGAATATCCCCCTCCCCCTCTACCTTTGCAGACAAGCAAACCTTTGCACGTGATTTCCGTGTTCCAGTTTTAGCCGACCAGGTTGAGGCAACAAAAACAAATAAAACCACATATCGAATAACGTTGTTTGCTGAGCCTTTCATGCTGTTCGGGGCAAAGATAAAGCCCTGTGACGCAGTTCCTTAGACCCCCGAAAATTCTCTGGAGTTTTATATAGTGTATATATATATATATGATATTATTTAAATGCCAAGTCTACATTGATTTCTTTAGTGTCATTCTTGGCTTGTCGTTCACCACAAGACACGACTAAGTGAAGGCAGCGATCGTTGGGATATCTAGATTAAACGTCTCCCGGACCACTTTGTCTGTGAGCTTAAGGCCGATAAGTTAGAACTATAACCGTAGATAGTGTATGATAAACTGGGTGTTAGACCACGTGAAGTTATCTGAAGAGATACACAAAATGGTGACTGCAAACTTAACTTTCTGTAACGTTATATACAGTGGACTTCTTTTTTTCTCTTTTAATTTTTTTTTTTTTTTTTTAAATTTTACTCTTTACCTGATGGCTCTTGTTCCTAAGGAAATGTTGGGTTTCTCAATTTAAACAAACCTGCTCGAAACATCATAAGCCGCTTTCTCTAAGTGTTGTTGACATCCCCTTGTGGAGTGACGGGATCCTCAAAAAGCACTTTGTTGTGATGAAAGCAGAGGTTCAAATTGAAAAAAAAAAAACGAACATTTCTCAATGAATTGAAGATTGCACGTTGATCATGTTAGTGAAGTTTGTAAACATTTTGTTCACTTTAGTTCAGACACGAACCAACGCTGTAGATACATAGAAAAACATGTTGGCCAGATCATTATTTTTTTTTAAAAGTACTGCACGTTCGAAAATCTATAAAAAATGTTCACCTTGCAAGGAATAAGCAACTGTTATACATTTGTTATACCTCTTCAATTACTAGCTATAGTGCGTTTTTTTTTATAAATATTTTTTTTTAATAAATGAAAACGTCTTTTTTTTTTTTTAAATGGCCGTTATGTCATGGTAATAATGAAGCAAATCTTTTAAAAATAGTCATTCGTAATTGAAGTTGTTGTTGAATAAAACTTGCATGGTAACATGTCCTCAAGATCCAACAGATTAAAAAGTTTAATTCGGAAAAAAAACTATTTTTTCTTACACGTACCGGTATTTGAAAGACATTTTTGCTTGGGATTATTGTGTTGCACTGTTGATCTCATTGCCCAAAATGACAAAGTATTCTGAGAATTAAAAAAAAAAAAATTCAACCCTGTGGAACATTAAAATTATTAATGGCATCCTCAAAAAATAATAATAATATTAATAAAACAAAAATGTATATTTATAAAATGTCACGGTATATTTGAGGTATGATATTATATAAATATATATATTAGGTGAATGACATTTGGGAGTCGTTTGTTTTTCATTTGTAGGCTTGTATGTATCGTATTAAGATTCTTGGTCACACTGTAAGCATATTTAAATGTCTCGTAGGAAGCCAGGAAAGTGACATAAAAAGCAATATCGATACCAGTCAATAAAACACAGTTTAAATCAGATTGCGGGTTCTTGTGCATTCTTGCAGATAGACATTAGAGAAGACGAATTATGACGAGGGCAGGTGGATATATTTAATGAATAGGCCAGGTGGACATATCTAATAAAATTGGCCAGGTGGACATATCTAATAAAATAGGCCAGGTGGACATTTCCAAGTGCTAATTTCTGAGAATTTTATTTTACGTGTCTATTGAACACATCGTTACAGCCATACATACATGCATACATACATACATACATACAGCTATACATACAGCCATACAGACCGCCATACATACAGCCATACATACATACCTAGATAATTATTATTTGTGATGGTTTTTTTTAATATTTAAGTCAACCCATGCAACCCATGCCTGCTAGTACTCCAACTTCCAAATTAAATTTTTACTTTCGTTTTGTTGACTTCAGTTCCCAAAAGTTAAAGTCTGCTGTAATGAAAATGACGTTGATTTGATTTAAGTTTTTAATTAAGTTTATTTCAAATAGATCTAACATTTCCTCTTTCATCAACGCCACAATCTTACGATTTGATCTTTTATAATTCCAACTGATTAGGATCACTATAAAAGATTCGAACAATGCTATGCTGAGAGTTGTGCATACATAAGAGTGGCGCATACATACGAGTGGCGCATACATAAGAGTTGCGCTTGGCGCATACATACGAGTGGCGCATACATAAGAGTTGCGCTTGGCGCATACATACGAGTGGCGCATACATAAGAGTGGCACATAGATGTATTTTTTTTTTGCGTCTAATTCATTTTTCCATGCTCTTGTACAGTCCGGCCTCCACCGTATGACCCCAACAGACAGAATCTCTTCCCATCTGATAGAGAGATACCTTTCACTCCCCCACCTGCATATAAAGAAGTGGCTACTCCACTGCCACGGAATGGACAAGTTGTTGGCATTGGCGATTTACCATATGGCCCACCAGTCTATGGTAAGTGTATGCTTTCCAGTGTTTAATCAAAGAAGTACAAGATTGGTAAGTGTGTGCTTTCCAGAGTTGAAAGAAGTATAAGAATGGTAAGTGTGTGGTTTCCAATGTTGAAAGAAGTATAAGAATGGTAAGTGTGTGCTTTCCAATGTTGAAAGAAGTATAGGAATGGCAAGTGGGTGTTTTACAACGCTGAAAGAAGTATGCAAACTTAGTCTTCAGTTAGGTGTGTGTGCATCGTGAAATAGGAAGAGATGGTCGGTGTGAATGGATCCATGCATTGTCCAAGTTGAGCAGTTATTCTTGAGCAAGTTAACGATTCTACTGTTTTAGCCAGGGCAATTCTGATTTTTTGGACCTTTGGCCTCATGGTTTGTCGTGAGCTGAATCAGAACAGTTTGAGAATACAATTTTTTTTTAAAATTGCTTTAATACATAAAAAAATAGAGTACATCTGATATCCAGACATAAATAAATGACAAGTAAAAAGAATGTAATTGATCCCAATTGGCAACACATTTTTTTAATAAAACAACGCCTCACTGACAGAAGAGCTTTCCATATATTTACAAATAATTGTTTTGTTGTTGTTTTGTTGTTGTTTTTTTATACCCATGGAGCGAAATATTTTTAATGTCGTGGTTTTAAATTTGAAAAACATGGTTATGCTATACTTGAGGCAGAGTTAAATCCGGGGGATAAAAAACTTCAACCACTGGCAGAATGCTCTTTTACTATGGTCATCTTGGTATAAAATTAAAAACGAAACGAAATAAAAATAACTTTTATTCCCACCCCCACATCAAAATGGAAGCAACTGTTTCCCCCCCCCCTTTTTTTTTTTGTACACGCCCTTGTTACCCCTTATTCACATGGGAATATAGAGTAAGGGGGTGTAAAAATTGGAGTATTACCGGTATAAGCTGCTAACCATATTGGACAGATAGACATATGCTTTGGGTGCAAACAGTTTAAAACAGCGGTTGATAGGACTCTTTACGATGTGATGTTGGTATTTGTAGTTTATATAAACATAAAGCTTTTCTACTACGGAATTGGCTGAGGGCTGTTGATCATTATATGAAAATATTAATTTAAAGTTGTATTAATGTTGTTTTTTTTTATTAAAAGACAAAAGTATTTAAACATTGTTGATAAAATTATTTCAGATTACCCAGCACACGATGATGTCATACCAACCATTTCTAGGAATGTGCCACCGCCCAACACGTACTACGTCGGTCAAAATTACTCCAGCAACCAGGCTAACAACAACAGCAGCAACCAAGGTCATGGTCACAGAACCGTTCACACGATGAACATGCTCAACAGAAGACACGCGGACAGCCTCAGGCAGGTGCGGCCCTCGTCCAGCGTCTCATCGGACGTCATCGTGGTGGTGCCACCTCCTAATCAAGAGTTTGAGAGCCGCAGAAGGCAACCTGACGTCAGCGGTCGGCGAGGTGGCGAACAGGCGTCGACCAACAACAGCTCTCAGAACAATGACAGGAGACAGCCTGCCGGCAACAACGATACCTCAGATGGCGGAGACAACACAAGAAGACAGTCCTACATACCTGCTTCCCATCGCGGTGACGATATGAGAAGGTCGGTCAGTCCGGCAGCAGTGCTTGGACACAGCTACAACGGAAGATTACCCAGCGCTAACAGAGGAGTGCAGAGAGGGTTTTATGAAGATCCTTTAACCGTGCGATCCTACGGTCCCGCACACAACTTGGGGAACGGTGGTGCAGACCCCAGTCCGTACAGCACGGTCGTGAGGAGTTCCCTACATCAAGATGAACACTCGTATAGAACCAGTGCACACCCTATCTCAGGCGTTGAGGACTTAGCATTAATTTAAAGATTTCACAGACACAAGTGTGTTATGTGGGGGGGCTCAGACACGAATTTTAATGGTCTATTTGTTGCCTCTCGCTGTGTTGTATTTCAATATTCTCTATAACGCGACCAGCATCATATTGTATTTTTTATGCTGGAACACGGAAATGACACGTGCACTTATTATTATTATTATTATTATTGTTCGTCCGTCGAGGATCGACGAGGACCATCGAGTCGTCTGGTGACTGATGACTTGCGCGGGTGACTTTGTTTAAAGTGAAGAAGAGTTGCACGGCGTCTACCTCACTCTCTCGTCCGAGCCCACCATATCCAGTGGCAAGACTCTACGTCAAGACGACCACGGATGGGTTCGGTTGCAGGAATTGTCATTGTTTGCGCCTTACGGGACTCCAACTCCGGGTTTGAATTCAGAGTTTCCTTCTCTTAGATGAGTTGCTGACCAAGGTTAACGAGTCTCATCCACCCGGGGTGATTTTTTTTGCTTGACTGGCCTTAAACTGCACTTAAACTGACCTACATCCACAGCTATATCAAGCTATATGTAGTGCTCTGACCTACATCCACATCTATATCAAGCTATATATGGTGCTTTGTTGTGAAACAAAATAATGTGCCGGTACTCATATCTTGTTGTTCATCTGAGAGGGTTGGCGGGCATCCATAATGACGTCACGTATTATCCATCGAAAAATGGTGCTGGTACTTACATCTTGTTATTCTTTAGATTGGGGGGGGGGGGGTAAAAATCCATAATGACGTCACGCATAATTCATAGAAAAAATGTGCCAGTACGCCGTTCAGATGCCTTCTCCAAACAAAAAAGAAAAAAAAAGCATTGTTTATATAGAAATGAATCATAATATTAAAATTNTCAGTACTTACATTTTGTCATTCTTTAGATTGGGGGGGGGGGGGTAAAAATCCATAATGACGTCACGCATAATTCATAGAAAAAATGTGCCAGTACGCCGTTCAGATGCCTTCTCCAAACAAAAAAGAAAGAAAAAGCATTGTTTATATAGATATGAATCATAATATTAAAATTGTCGTTGTTGAACCCATTGTGTCGTATATTTCTGTGAATCCATATCAACGAACCCAATGTTACAGTCTATATACATGTGTTGTACATACAAACTTCATGACGACGACTCAAGCTTATCTGGCCTAGTGATTTAGATGCCAGTCTTTCAGTAGATATGATGATATCCACGAAGTTCTCCTTGTTTTTTTTTTATCTTCACCTTGTCAACAAAAGGCGGTAGCCCTGGCTTGTTTATTAAAGTGCCCTGCACTAACCTAGTGTTATGACGTATATATTTTGTTTGTTTTGTTCAAAGCATAAGTCGCTTGTCATTGCTGAAATTCCGAATATATGCATCTGTGATTTGCACTTGGAGATGCTCTATTTGGGCTTGGTGACGCCCTAGTTAAAAATTGAAAGCCCATGTTGAAACCTTGGAGGCCCTTGTTAAAATATAAAATAAATTTGTGAGAAACCCCTTTTTTTTCTTTTGGATTTCAGGTAAATATAGGTCAATTCTTCCCCGCGTGTGGGTCAAAGCTATTGATTTCTAATGAGTGCACTTTTGTTTAGGACCAAGGCCTGTAGTTTGTGGATGTTCTTATCGAGACATGCCATGTGGTCTACATGAAGTGGTTGGACCAAGGCCTGTAGTTTGTGGATTTTCTTATCGAGCCGTGCCACGGGGTCTACATGAAGTGGTTGGACCAAGGCCTGTAGTTTGTGGATGTTCTTATCGAGACATGCCATGGGGTCTACATGAAGTGGTTGGACCAAGGTCTGTAGTTTGTGGATGTTCTTATCGAGACATGTCATGGGGTCTACATGAAGTGGTTGGACCAAGGCCTGCAGTTTGTGGATGTTCTTATCGAGACATGCCATGGGGTCTACATGAAGTGGTTGTACCAAGGCCTGTAGTTTGTAGATGTTCTTATCGAGACATGTCATGGGGTCTACATGAAGTGGTTGGACCAAGGCTTGTAGTTTGTGGATGCTCTTATCGAGACATGCCTTGGGGTCTACATGAAGTGGTTGGACCAAGGCCTGCAGTTTGTGGATGTTCTTATCGAGACATGTCATGGGGTCTACATGAAGTGGTTGTACCAAGGCCTGTAGTTTGTAGATGTTCTTATCGAGACATGTCATGGGGTCTACATGAAGTGGTTGGACCAAGGCTTGTAGTTTGTGGATGCTCTTATCGAGACATGCCTTGGGGTCTACATGAAGTGGTTGGACCAAGGCTTGTAGATTGTGGATGTTCTTATCGAGACATGCCATGGGGTCTACATGAAGTGGTTGGACCAAGGTCTGTAGTTTGTGGATGTTCTTATCGAGACATGCCATGGGGTCTACATGAAGTGGTTGGACCAAGGTCTGTAGTTTGAGGATGTTCTTATCGAGACATGCCATGGGGTCTACATGAAGTGGTTGGACCAAGGTCTGTAGTTTGTGGATGTTCTTATCGAGACATGCCATGGGGTCTACATGAAGTGGTTGGACCTAGGTCTGTAGTTTGTGGATGCTCTTATCGAAATATGCACTATGGTCTACTTGAAGTGATTGCAGTCAGTTTATTAATTTAATTTACTATTGTTAGCATTATGTTCAGTTTATTCATTTTCTGTTTTTACATTATTCTGTCATACCTAAAGGTACAATTCTGTCATACCTATTGGTATTATTTTATCATACCCTAAGGTATTTTTACGTCATACCTAAAGGTATTATTCTATCATACCACATGTTAACCTGCATGTTAACTTTATAAATGTTCAATATCAAGTGGATCCCTCTTAAGAGAGTCCATCTCAAGCACACAAGGATTTGATTGATCTGAGACATTTCCTTCCATTGCAGTGCCTTATCTGTAACCCAAACTAACATATTCTTTTTGTTTAGGTAAAAAATCCCCTCGCCTGCACTTTGTTTACCAGCAAATATGCCGAGCGAATTAAAACAATAGAATATACTCCTATCACTGACATACACGTGGAGACGTAAGGCCCCCCCCCCCTCCCAGACGGCACATTTTTTCTCCAAGAAGGAGGGAGCTATTTTCGGCCTAGCACAGAGGATTTTTTTCCGTTGAAGGGGACGAGGCGGAAAAGATGTTGGCACAAACCTAGTTACGCACTTGAGCCTTGTTTGAACAAAAAAAAAAAACTGTTGAATTTTCATATAGCATTTGATTCGCCTAAAATGTATATTTCATTATCAATTAATTCTAATTTGTTTAAGTTTTAGTCACAGACAAAGGAAGAAAACATTACTAATTGAATGGCGCAGTGACTCTGTAATGGAAGTAAATAAATCATTATTTGTTTACACTCCCTTGTTCTGCCAAGCTCTAGAATATGTTGATCAATTCTTGATTTGTAGACAAAATCTGAGTGGGAATGAATGGGGAAAACAACGAAGTGGTGAAAAACTGTAGTCTTCATGTGTTTCTGGAATAATTATGTGATGTTTCCTGGGGGGATGGGGTGAGCAAGTGCCGAGGTCATTACCCACACGATCTGTATTTGCGACTGATAACTACGTGGATCAGTTTGTACTACTTTGTTTTTCTTTTTTTTAGATTATAAATCTTTCTGACCTCTGCATTTCTCAACTACAATTAAGTATAGTACAGTGTACTTGTTAACATTCTCTGCAAGAAACTGAAAGCACTGTAGCAATACCTTTAAGGGCCCACGTTCGAATTAGTGTAAATCCCATGTCAACACTACTGGGCAACAATAGACCAATATCCTTGCACTGAAGTGAGTTTACAAAGCACAACTTTCTGGGCCGTGCTCAGTGCTATGGAATGCAGGCCAAAGGGTTTTATCAAGTCTCCAGTATTGGACGGGTGCAGTTGGGTTCAATAAAGGAGAACGTCTGTTGTGGCTAGTTCAGCGATATTTGTCAGTATTAAATATAACACACCTCCGTGAATAAAACCAATAGAAGTATTGCTCTGCGTTGCTTGAATTAAGTATATTCTCTGTTGTTGGTTGACACTTGTTCATCTGTGGAGGGATTATAAAACAACGAATCCATTGTTGGGGAATGTACTTGTCCAGTCGTGTTTTAGAAGAAGAAATTTTTGAATAAGATTACTAAGCAGGAATCCATGTTACAGTTCACAAGCTTCAATCTTAACGTTCAAAGTTCATTGTTTTTTTTATCGCTTGTTGAATGCTCCTCTTATCTCCATCTTATCTCACCACATGGGGGGGGGGGGTTTGCATGCGTGTGTAGAAAGGGGGTATGGTGGGGTGAGGGAGCGAGTAACTTTCTATTGCAGACAACACAACTATAAGGAGCTGTAAATACAGAGTTACATTTTTTCTTCCCCCTTCTTTTAATGACGTTTCTCTATTTTTTGGGTTAGGGTTAGAGTCCAGGAATACATCTTAAGATGTGTGTTTTCTTCTTTTTTGTTAGACACTGAATAATAGCCCATACCCTCGAATTTTTAACCAAATGTTTTGTTAATAGTTTTTTCAAAGTGTAAAATTTAAGAGCGTAGAAAAAAATTTAAAAAAAAAATTACTAGCACAGAAACAAAGCATATCAATACATGGACTGAACAAAGCTTACCAATACATAGCCTAAACAAAGCATACCAATACATAGCCTAAACAAAGCATATCAATACATAGCCTAAACAAAGCATACCAATACATGGACTGAACAAAGCATACCAATGCATGGACTGAACAAAGCACACCATGACATAGCCTAAACAAAGCATACCAATACATCGGCTGAACAGAGCATACCAGTAAAAAGGCTAAACAAAGCATACCAATACATAGGCTAAACAAAGCACAACAATACAAAGGCTAAACAAAGCACACCAATACTTAGGCAAAACAAAGCATCACAATAAATAGGCTAAACAAAGCACACCAATACATAGGCTAAACAAAGCACACCAATACATAGGCTAAACAAAGCCCACCCATTCATAGCCTAAACAAAGCACACCAATACATAGGCTGAACAAGGCACACCAATTCATAGGCTGAAAGAAGCACACCAATTCATAGGCTAAACAAAGCACACCAATACATAAGCTAAACAAAGCATACAATACATAGGCTAAACAAAGCATACCAATACATAGGCTAAACAAAGCATACCAATTCATAGGTTGAACAAAGCACACCAATTCATAGGCTAAACAAAGCACACCAATACATAGGCTAAACAAAGCATACCAATGCATGGACTGAATAAAGCACACCAATACATAGGCTAAACAAAGCATACCAATACATGGACTGAATAAAGCACACCAATACATAGGCTAAACAAAGCATACCAATGCATGGACTGAATAAAGCACACCAATACATAGGCTAAACAAAGCATACCAATGCATGGACTGAATCAAGCACACCAATACAAAGGCTAAACAAAGCATACCAATGCATGGACTGAATAAAGCACACCAATACATAGGCTAAACAAAGCATACCAATGCATGGACTGAATAAAGCACACCAATATATAGGCTAAACAAAGCATACCAATGCATGGACTGAATAAAGCACACCAATACATAGGCTAAACAAAGCATACTAATGCATGGACTGAATAAAGCACACCAATACATAGGCTAAACAAAGCATACCAATGCATGGACTGAATAAAGCACACCAATACATAGGCTAAACAAAGCATACCAATGCATGGACTGAATAAAGCACACCAATACATAGGCTAAACAAAGCATACCAATGCATGGACTGAATCAAGCACACCAATACAAAGGCTAAACAAAGCATACCAATACATAGGCTGAACAAAGCACACCAATACAAAGGCTTAACAAAGCACACCAATACATAGGCTGAACAAAGCACACCAATACATAGGCTGAACAAAGCACACCAATACAAAGGCTAAACAAAGCACACCAATACATAGGCTGAACAAAGCACACCAATACATAGGCTGAACAAAGCACACCAATACATAGGCTGAACAAAGCACACCAATACATAGCCCATTTTCGACTTCAAACTGTATTTTAACTACACGTGTTTTTTTTGTTTTCTCCCTTTTGTCTGTATAAAGTGACTGTTTATGACACCATGTCAAATCAGTCAATTGTATTATGTTTAGATTGTACTCCAACTTTATTCATTCAATTATATTCATTCAAAATTGAGGAGGCTCAAGAGAGCAATCCCCGGACCCCTCGGTCTGCGGGGAGGGGATGAGTGGGCTGATGAAAGTTAGCATAAGTGTGCGTGAAAGCCTCGGCAGGGGTGGTGTGGTGCTTACAATGGCTGTGCTCACAGAATTTATGCTGTAAAACATGGCTCACAGAAGTTATGCTGTTAAACATGGCTCACAGAGGTTATGCTGTTAAACATGGCTCACAGAAGTTATGCTATTAAACATGGCTCACAGAAGTTATGCTGTTAAACATGGCTTACAGAAGTTATGCTGTTAAACATGGCTCACAGAAGTTATGCTGTTAAAAATGGCTCACAGAAGTTATGCTGTTAAACATGGCTTACAGAAGTTATACTGTAAAACATGGCTCACAGAAGTTATGCTGTTAAACTTGGCTCACAGAAGTTATGCTGTTAAACATGGCTTACAGAAGTTATACTGTTAAACTTGGGTCACAGAAGTTACGCTGTTAAACATGGCTTACAGAAGTTATACTGTTAAACATGGCTCACAGAAGTTATGCTGTTAAACATGGCTCACAGAAGTTATGCTGTTAAACTTGGCTCACAGAAGTTATGCTGTTAAACATGGCTCACAGAAGTTATGCTGTTAAACTTGGCTCACAGAAGTTATGCTGTTAAACATGGCTCACAGAAGTTATGCTTTTAAACATAACTCACAGAAGATATGCTATTAAACATGGCTCACAGAAGTTATACTGTTAAACATTGCTGTCATTTTTTGTTCAAAACAGTATCAGAAAAATGTGACATTATTGCAAAAATATTTCGTTTGTATATTTTAAATATGCTGAGCTATCCATCTATTATATTGATAATATTCGGATTGTTTTGGGGCTGGGAGAGAGAGATTAATAATGTGTAAACTCTTTAATGAAACCACTTTACAATTTTGCATCCAAAAAACACATATTGAAACAGTGTTGGCTCTACATGTCTCAGGTGAAGGTTCTCTGCCTCAGTATGGTGTATGTTTACTCTAGCCCCGTGGCAGGCTACGATAACAATTGGTTGAAATAAAGCATTCTGTGATAAACGAAACACAAATTTCAGTTTCATTGTTGATATGTTTGTGTGATGCCATGACAAATACGTGATCTAATGACATTCTTAATGCTAGGGTTTACCTGTGCCTACGGGCCGTAACAATCAATGGGGCCTACTGGTCAATGGCCGTAACAATCAATGGGCCTACTGGTCAATGGCCGTAACAATCAATGGGGCCTACTGGTCAATGGCCGTAATAATCAATGGGCCTACTGGTCAATGGCCGTAACAATCAATGGGGCCTACTGGTCAATGACCGTAACAATCAATGGGCCTACTGGTCAATGGCCGTAACAATCAATGGGGCCTACTGGTCAATGGCCGTAACAATCAATGGGCCTACTGGTCAATGGCCGTAACAATCAATGGGGCCTACTGGTCAATGGCCGTAACAATCAATGGGCCTACTGGTTATTGGGAGTTACGTTTTTATTATTTTAGAAATTAGTTATATTGATAGATTAAATGTATCATTTTTTATTGAACACCGACCGTCCTCCTCAGTCATAAATGCTACAACATCGACAAGAGAAAAACATTATTTTCTCCACACACAAAATTATTAACGGGATTTTTTATTGGATAACTTAAACCAGGGGTCTTCAAACTACGGCCATGGGCCAGGTCCGGCACGCCTGCGATCCATAATCCGGGTAGCCATGATAAGTCAAAAGCAAGGCCCATACATACTTATCATTGAAATAATAAATAAAAAATGTTCTTCATTGTAAAGAATGCGTTGGGGTTTTTCCCTGATATGTAAAAAAAAATAAAAAAATAATAAACTTCAAAGAAGATATGTGGAGTGGGCGCATGACTTATTTCATAACCATGTTTGAGTGATAGTAAACTGGGCTCCTGTTTAAAAAGTATGAGGACCCCTGCTTTCAACACGCGCACATGCTTTTGTTTTTCTTTATTAATATTTCCCCGTAATTTCCCCGTAATTTCCCCGTAATTTCCCCGTAAATGGCTGCTAGTTTACTAATGGACGTCGTCGCCTTGGTGGTAACATAAACGTACTACATTCGTTTGCAATACATTCCTAACCTCACTGGTAGATTGACGAGTGTGTGGTAGGAGGCTGTAACACCATTAATCAGATCTCATGTTAAGTAGGCGCAAGCCTAAACAAGTTATCTGAAGTTAATTACTGTTACTCTAAATATTTAACCTGAAATTAATTAATGCTAGCCTAAATGTTTTTTCCTGAAATTAATTACTGACAGCCTAAATTAATACATTACATAAACACCCCCCCCCCAACTAAATTGGCCTACTAATTTAACCACCTTAACCACGTGTCTGTAGCAATCACTGTTTCCGATCCTTTGGGGAGCACAGCTTCAACCTTGTTCAGCTAGAATTCTTTTTAATGATTTTATTTCGTGGCTCCGTGGTTTAATTTTCCATAACTCACAGAGAGAGAGAGGGGGGGGGGGTCTTCACTCCTCCACTACGCGTATTTTCATTGTAAAATTATGTCTTTTTAACCTATGGAATATGGCTATTTAAACTATAGATTATTGGCTTTTTTAACCTATGGAATATGGCTATTTAAACTATAGATTATTGGCTTTTTTAAGCTATGGAATATGGCTATTTAAACTATAGATTATTGGCTTTTTTAACCTATGGAATATGGCTATTTAAACTATAGATTATTGGCTTTTTTAACCTATGGAATATGGCTATTTAAACTATAGATTATTGGCTTTTTTAAGCTATGGAATATGGCTATTTAAACTATAGATTATTGGCTTTTTTAACCTATGGAATATGGCTATTTAAACTATAGATTATTGGCTTTTTTAACCTATGGAATATGGCTATTTAAACTATAGATTATTGGCTTTTTTAACCTATGGAATATGGCTATTTAAACTATAGATTATTGGCTTTTTTAACCTATGGAATATGGCTATTTAAACTATAGATTATTGGCTTTTTTAACCTATGGAATATGGCTATTTAAACTATAGATTATTGGCTTTTTTAACCTATGGAATATGGCTATTTAAACTATAGATTATTGGCTTTTTTAACCTATGGAATATGGCTATTTAAACTATAGATTATTGGCTTTTTTAACCTATGGAATATGGCTATTTAAACTATAGATTATTGGCTTTTTTAAGCTATGGAATATGGCTATTTAAACTATAGATTATTGGCTTTTTTAAGCTATGGAATATGGCTATTTAAACTATAGATTATTGGCTTTTTTAACCTATGGAATATGGCTATTTAAACTATAGATTATTGGCTTTTTTAACCTATGGAATATGGCTATTTAAACTATAGATTATTGGCTTTTTTAACCTATGGAATATGGCTATTTAAACTATAGATTATTGGCTTTTTTAACCTATGGAATATGGCTATTTAAACTATAGATTATTGGCTTTTTTAACCTATGGAATATGGCTATTTAAACTATAGATTATTGGCTTTTTTAACCTATGGAATATGGCTATTTAAACTATAGATTATTGGCTTTTTTAACCTATGGAATATGGCTATTTAAACTATAGATTATTGGCTTTTTTAAGCTATGGAATATGGCTATTTAAACTATAGATTATTGGCTTTTTTAAC
The DNA here is from genome assembly GCA_964033795.1 of Lymnaea stagnalis. NCBI lineage: Eukaryota > Metazoa > Mollusca > Gastropoda > Lymnaeidae > Lymnaea > Lymnaea stagnalis. The sequence goes on along the minus strand of CAXITT010000628.1, from coordinate 84,507 downwards.
CTATGGATATTTCTTGTAAGTTTATGAAGCTTCATCCTTTAATTTGAGATGGTTTATGTAGATCGTTATTTGTATATGAATGGAAGGGATGCCCTCACGGGTCACTTAATCACTGAACAGTACCAAAAACCATAGCGCTTTAGCCTAATATTGCCTAATGTAGCCTAATGTAACCTAATGTGGTCCACTGTATAGCCTAATGTAACCTAATGTAGTCTAATGTAACCTAATATAGTCTAATGTAACTTAATGTAACCTAATGTAGTCTAATGTAACCTAATGTAGCATAATGTAGTTTAATTAGGCGATTTAGCCTAATATTGCCTAATGTAGTCTAATGGAGCCTAATGTAGTCCAATTTAGTTTAATGGAGCCTAACGTTGTCTAATGTAACATAATGTAGCCTAATGTCAACTAATGTAGTCTAATGTAGCCAAATGTATCCTAATGTGACCTAAAGTAGCCTAATGTAGTCTAATTTAGTCTAATGTAGCCTATTGTAGCTTATAGTTTGTTCAGGGGCCCGCTGTCATTTAATTTCATTTTAAGACAAAATAAGAATGGAAGTCAACACCTTTGTCTATAACAAATAATTTAATTTGGATTTTTCATGACATAAAAATCACCAACGAAAGACTGGAAACCAAAGAAATTCAATAGCATGTTCATATTATTCGGGGAATGGGATGGATACACAAAGACTAACAGTAATTGTCAGGGGAGGTAAATAATGCCCAAAGCTTTTTTTTTAAAGGGATTAGGAGTGGAGCTCGGAGCTCTGGAGCAGGGTCTTTTTGCACAGACCTGGAGCTGGTAAAAAAATATACTGCTTCGCGCTCCAAAATGTATATATAATTATTTTTAAAAAGAAATATATAATACATTATGTACCGTATATAAAATATATATTTATAAAATATATATAATTTGAACTTTTTAAATTTAAAAAGTAATTCATTGAAATTGATGCCCTATTCTTCTACCATCTGTGTTGCCCCACTCTTCTACTTCTACCAGCAATGTTTCTCCCTGCTCTTTCACCTATGTTGCCCCACTGTTCTACCAGCTCTGTTGCCCCACTGTTCTACCAGCTCTGTTGCCCCACTGTTCTACCAGCTCTGTTGCCCCACTGTTCTACCAGCTCTGTTGCCCCACTGTTCTACCAGCTCTGNCTTCTACTTCTACCAGCAATGTTTCTCCCTGCTCTTTCACCTATGTTGCCCCACTGTTCTACCAGCTCTGTTGCCCCACTGTTCTACCAGCTCTGTTGCCCCACTGTTCTGCCAGCTCTGTTGCCCCACTGTTCTACCAGCTCTGTTGCCCCACTGTTCTACCAGCTCTGTTGCCCCACTGTTCTGCCAGCTCTGTTGCCCCACTGTTCTACCAGCTCTGTTGCCCCACTGTTCTGCCAGCTCTGTTGCCCCACTCATTCACAACTATGTTGTCTAACTCTTTGACTTACTGAGCTGAGTTAATAAAATCAATAAACATTTCTTTAAACACTTAGCACACCCCAGTCAACTGTCCCTGCTCCTTTTTACATTTTCCTGAGCTCGGACCCGGAGCAGAGCTGACAAAAATTTTTGTACGGAGCAGAGTTTGAGCAAAAAAGCCTGCTCCAAATCCCTTATACTTGTACTTTTATATTTCACAAGAATTTCTTGAACACGCCAGTGGGATTTTCCAGCTTTAACAATAAATATTTTCCCAAAGATTACTTCTTTCAACCTTTGATTTGGCTTAAAAGAACACTTTTTTTTAAATCACTCAAAATACAATGATTAAAAAGTAATAATGAAATATATTTAATCTGGCACAGAATCACAACAAATGAACAACATTTTCATCAGTTACATTTATGGGGTAGGCTTATCAGGGGAAGTAAATAATAGAAGGCGCAGGCTAATCAAGGGAATTAAATGATATAATTTACTGAATAATCTGGATATAGAGAATTTACCCAGCATATTTTTCTAGAACAATTTTGTTAAACCTTTGCATTTGCTTCTTGCAATAATTTCTTCCAATCTCCAGAATAAAACCATCTAGATTCTAGTAATGACACAATGTTCAACGTTGGACGGGTAAGTAATTACAAAGACAGTGATAATCAATTTGAGATGTTGCAACTCTCAAAGTTTTGTTTCAGCTGTTGTAAGAATCTATTCAAACTTTGATGTGGACAAATAAGAATTTGTGAACAAATTAAAATGTTGAGTTGATGTCTCAGGCCTTTGTAAAACTTACTGTGACAAAAGTGAACTGGATGGGACAAGGTGAGATTTGATGTGACGATATGTTACTTGAAATGACAAAGTGTGACTTGATTTTGGTGTGACGAAATGTGACCAAAAATGAATACCTGTGACAAAATGTTATTTGATGTCACAATATGTGACATCATGTGTCAAAATGTAGGTAAAGAAATTTTTAAAAATGTGTTTTTGTTGTTGAGTACAATAATTTCTAAATTTTAATATAATCCATATTTAAATTGTGTGCCAAAAATCCATTGAACATACAGAATTTTGTATAATTTCATTTTTGTTTTAAAATCTACAATTCCAATTGTATAACTCCTTATAAAATATGAGACATATCAGATGACTAATAGTAAGATGTTTTTGAAAACATGGAACTCATAGTCTCTAAGTTAATCTAAACAAAATGTCTTTGTACTGTTTTTAATATCGTGCAAATTTTAAACATAAAATCTATGTTTGGGTATAATAATAAGCAAAGCAGAACAGAACAGAACTCATTTCATGTCAATTTATTCAGTAACAGGTTATCACACATTTTTCTTTCAATAACATTTCCCAACTAGACATTATGAAATATGAAACATTTATATTTAACATTTTGTTTGTAGACTTGGAAAAGGAACTTCCCAAACTTGGATGTATGGATGTAGTTAAAGATGGTTAGGACCACATTTATTTAGAAGATCTTAAATATTGGACCAAGTGGCTGGTGACTTGTAGACACATGTGTACAACAGGGAAGTTTAGGCACAGACATATAATTAGCTAGTCAACCAAACTCTGACTGAATACTCCAATAAAATGATTATTTACATCAACAAAAGCCACACTTAGGGCCACATCTCCTGGTCATTTAACAATTCACCACCAAACCAAAAATAAAGCAAAGTTTAAAAATTAACATTGCGAAGAAATTGTTTCGTTATAAATGCAAAAATTTCTCCTGATTCCGTGAAACATCCTTGACATCAACAATCATCTAAACATTTTAGAAACAGGAGCCCTAAAAGTGGCCCTATCTTTGAAGGACATTAGTCAACATATTAATGAATTGGAATGATGTCTGACAAACAATCAGCAATGTTGATTTGGGACATTCATGGAACAAAATTCAAATACCGGTAATTTTATATCAAGTTCATATTTTAAGACAGCAGCTGAAGAAAACTTGTCACATAGTTTATCTTCATAGGTGAACTAAATGTTAAATGATTATTCCCAATGACTGTGTAAGTTGGCATCCATTCACTTCTAACGAAACTGAAAAAAAAAAGTAAAAATAATAAAAATAATGCCTTTTTAAAGTAACGAGTGGAAATGCAAAGCCAGCAATGTGAATATGAGAATTGTATCCCGTTAGATCAGAGGCCTTGTTCAAGTATTATGACATGTAACTATATAACACACAAAACACACTTTTTACCAGTTGGATGAGTAATCATTCTTTTATAACCTTATATCAACATGTGGCAATGAGATGTTTTTTCCATTAGAACATACAAGAATAAAATATGATGATTTTTTTCTGTAATCTAACAGAAAAGAATTTTTGTTTTTGAACTCCACAAAATTGATAAATATTATGAATGGGAATTTTTAAATAATTTCTTAAGAGCCATTATAAAATGCAACTATCAGGGATTATGCACCAATATGAAAATAAAACTAGAGAAATTTGTAGGGAAGAAATCACAGAAAAAAAAGACATTCAAATTTATCACTTCCAAGCTTGGAGCATTAAAGCAACAATTGCTAAGACTAAAAACATGAACTGTTTTGTCCACAGGAGAATATCATCTGTATTAAAGAATCAATGAACAACATTGAAATACAAGGTTTATTTAACTTTTTGTTTTATCTGCTGCTCATAATAATACAAAGCATCAACAATAACCATAAATTAAAACAGGATTGTGAATAAATAAATGCTTTTGAATATCAGATGATATAATATGGTCACATAAAAATGATTTTACAGAGATGTCAAGTTTTTGTTATTTAGAATACTTTACAAGCATCGGCAAACTGTCCAGTTTGATTCCAGAAAAATGTAAAGATCACAACCCAGACATGGAACATTAGATATTAACTGCAAATAGTACTCTTTGATGAAGTATCTGTATTTTTTTAAATATTGATGCGATTTCTAAAAACAAAGAATGAAAAAGTATTGAAATAAACACACAAATTTAAGGGATTAAAAGTGAGCTTTTGCAATGTTTAAATTTCAGAATGCATTATGGTTGTTAAAATGTGTTTCATTGGTTAAAGTCACCTAATAAAAAAAAAAAAAAACCTTATTGGTAGTTCTACATGGTTGAACTTCATTAAAATGTAAAATTGTTTTTCAGTATGTGGTTCATTTATCTCTTGACACAAGTTAAATTATTTTTGAATTAAGCTTGAACACATTGTTTGAGCTCATCTTATTATATTTAAGCTCTAAGAAAGTGTCAAATATAATGGTGTATTGACAAGGAAACATTCTGATTTTTTTTTTAGGAATTAAGCAAACAACTTGTGATATTGAAAAGCAACCTCAATGCTACATCTTCAATTGCCCTTTTCTTGTTAAAAAATTAAGTCTACTTCTTTGTTGAAAAAGGTACACAGCCTTCGTTACAAATTTTCTTTTTTTAATGTACACTGAAGTGAGAAAAAAAAATAATTTTCTATTTCATCTGGCAGTGAAACAAATCTTGCGATTGTTGTTGCAGATTATATGTTTAAGCATGAAGCTATCACTTCTAACAGGTGTGAAATATTCAGACAACTAATATCTATTACATATATGAGGTTCTTGAACAGCAACTGTAATGTATGCAAGGAGTAAAATAGTATTTATGTCCCATTTTTTATAAGTAAATGTTAGAAGCATTGATTAAAAGAAATGTTACATGGCTGTAATTCAAACATGTTAAACCATAAATAGTGTCCACACATAAGTTCTATAGAAGAGTAGTACAAAATAGATTATTTTGAATAAAATGAAAATCTCTACCCAAAAAGAATTTACGTATTATTGAGCCTCATTTAGATGCATTTTATTTTATTATTGGCACAACCATTTTCAAGGCTAAAATGAATTTAGCAGAAGATGATGTAAATGTCAATACTGTGCAGAATGGATGATGATCATGCACATTACTAAACTCTAAATACCATTTCTCAAAAAAGAATAGATGTTGATTGGTGACCCTAGACATTAGTAAACTCTAAGTCTAATAAACCATTTCTAAAAGAGTGATGTACAGAACCCAAAAGTTTTAGCAAGTGCTCAAGACTTAGTAAACAAAATTGTGACTTGGACTTCACATGTTGAACTTGTCATTCTTATTAGAACATAATCATTTCACTTAAAATAATTTTCACATACAAAATACATTTTTTGTGTATCAATAAATAATCAAAGTTGAAAATATGTTTTTAAAAATTTCCATTTTCCTTTTTATAAACTTTTTAAAGAAAAATATATATTAATTAGGAATGAAAATATTTTATATATTAAGATGCTTAAAGTCGATACATTTAAATGAATCATTCTTATGAATAAAATATTATGAATGGTCAAATCATCTTTGCCATTAAATTTCCTGACAGAAAGTTAGAATTAAGGAGTTCTGTAGCCATAACTTTGTATATATTTCATCCTTACAACAACCAACAAGTTCTATGAGATTTTCAATTTGAGTATTAGAATTTAAATATTTTTTTAAACTGTAACAAGATACTATATTTATCAAGAGGATTAAATAATTTAAAATTGGCAATTGAAGCCTGTTCATTCTGTTGTTGTGCAATGGCACAAAATCTCTTTAATCTTTTTGACCACTCTCCACCAAAGAATGGGCTCATTAAATCTTTCATTCTGAACCAATTAAAATATTAATGATACGTAACTTCAAGAACTTCAATTGTTGCTAATGTACCATACATTAGACCAGCTGGCCCTGTATTTACTTAATTTAAAAGTCCATCAGAGAACATTTGACATCATGGCATTGGATTTTATTATTAAAAATTAGAAGCTTGCTGTGTAACAAGGTTAAAATTTGCTCTGAAAATCTCATTTATAAAATGTTATCCCCGATTTCTTCTATCTAATCATTATTTACAAGTGTTAACTTGTTGTTGGCAACACATAAATTGCCTCCCTTTGTTTTTTTTTTTTTTTTTTTTTTTTACAAATAGGTTCACATAAGGGAGATGACCCTTATACTTTAGGTTTACTTTTGTCATTCGTCTCAGCTTTCTTCAGCCCATTTTTACTGAAACTTGTTATTGAGCTGAGCAGGGCCGAGCGAGGTCCTCCGGATGCAGCAGGAGGAGGTGGTGCACCAGCAGGAGGGGGTGGTGGTGGTGGCGGTGCCCCAGTGGGTGGTGGTGGTGGTGGTGGAGGAACTACAGATGGTGGTGTAGGGGCCAGTTGAGGTGGACCTGTAAGGAAAATACAGATGTAAATAAAATGACAAAAGTATTTGAAACTATAATTTTTTATAATAATATTTTTAATTTCAATGCAATTAAAAAATTTAATTTCTTAAACAAAAAAAATTATATTTTTTAAAAAGACTTTCTCCTCACATATCCATCTTTTATGTTGAACGTAATTTTTAAATTACACACATGAAATTTTTAGACAGAGTCTTTCTCATGCAGTGTTCACCAGGTGAATGGCCTGGAAAAGAATACTGATGGAGGGGGGTTGATACTGTCGCTTAAATTATTATAGAGAATGGTTGAGCTTAGATCTATTTTTTAGTTTTATGCCTAGTCTAGCCAAAGAGGTCACTTTAACTGGGATTTTGTACGCATTCGATGTTTATAAGTAAATAATTCTACTTTTGTTGATAATTTAAAGATGCAAAAATATTTTCTAAAATTAATAAAAGTAAAACATATTTAAGGTTTGTCCACATTGAGTTAGATTCCTTTAGTTTCATAGAGTGCTCATCTACACTTCTGCACAGTCTTTCTTTGCATAATGCATTGTAAGAAATGTTTAATTATTTTCTAATTTTTAATAACTCCTCTTTGATAGAAAGTCTTCTTTTTAAAAAAAATTTTGTACAATTGTAGATTCAAAAATGCTATGTTAATTCTACACAGCGGTCCATAACTTTTTAATATACAAAGTGGCAAAGTAAGAATTAGTGTGCCCCCACAATAAACTCATTCATTTGGTCAAGAATGCTGCCCCTCAGTATCTTTTAAAAAGTGCGATCTGGGGTAGACCACACCACCCTTTCTAGACTATTGAATGTGCAGATGTATTCTTCAATCACAGAAATCTGGAAAACTGTTGACTGACAGGAATTTTGAAACATTGCCACTGGGAATTTCAATGTTTAGATAAACTTGACTCTGTGAGTTAGCATTCTCTATAATGGGATTCATTAAGTCAAAATACAGTCCCAATTTGTTTATTTGAATTAAAAGGCAACAATGACATGTGCCTTGAGTACAAGAATTTAACCAACATTTTCTGCAGCTTGTTAATGAAAAGTAATGTCAAATTTTTCATGTGGTTAAACAGCTTTTTTCTTCATTTTATTTTATTTAGTAGTATTTCATGATTTATAAATAGTGGGGGGAATTTAACTTTTGATTCCCCACAGAAGTTACTTTTTTTTTGCTGAAAATATGTTTCCCCCTGAGGCTCTACGGAATTGAGTGAACATCAAACCAAAAAATGGTCTAGCAAAAATAACAAACAATAATACTTTAATGTTCTGTAGCTAAAAATAGTGATACAATCATTGCTTTTAACTGCAGTTTTCAAATGCAATTTTTTTAATAGAAAATCTTAATAAAATCTTTTAAATCTTCAAATGAGCATCAAGTCTATTTTTTTTCTTTCCATCATTATTTGCTAACAGCTCATCATTAACATTGAATATTAGAAATATGTATTAATATTATTACAGATTCCAAAACATAATTGTACTTAAAATATTTTTTATATCCAGTTTGGAGCTTAAGACATTGAAGTTATTGATGAAGCAAAATATTTCAAAGAGTAACATATGTTTGGAATGAATCTATCAGTAAATATTTATGATGGAACCCATGCCTGCCTGTAGAGTAGAATGAATTTCATGCGCTATATTACATTAACAGATGAACAATTATGTTGTTACTGAAAGTAAAAGAGAGTTAGTTATCTCTACAATTCTAATTTAACAGGTGACCCTCTGCCAATGTCAAGGTAAAGTGGGATCACAGTTTCAAACAGTGGGAAATTATTATTTTTTTTTATTAATAAAACTGTCCACAGATCAATCAGCTGTAAAGAAATGTTTTAATCTTGACAAGTTGGTCCTTTACTATGCACAGGTCAAGGTAAAAAATCTGAAATTTTCTCCGAAATTGTTCATTTTTATATATAGCCTTATTAGCGAGGAAAATGTTTGTAACAGCCTTGCCACATTAGTAAGGTAGATTACACTCTCTAAATAAAACGACTAACATGGATTACAATTCTAATTCATGCATGTTTCTAACCACATGTAAAAGTACCAAATGTAAAAGTATCAGTTTCATTTTGCTTCCATTACTTACATCCATTTTTACCCTTAAAAAATAATTTAGTGCAATTTTTACTTCATTTTCATACTTCAGTGCTATCTGTTAAGAAGAAGAAGTGATATAATCATTGTGAATGTATTCAGTTATAGAGTTACAATACTGAACTCTCAAACAATCAATATAAATAAGAACACAGAAAGAGTGAAGGGATCACAGAAGTGCAGTCAATTGAACATAATTTAAGTCAAATTTTTATGGCCTGAAATACAACTTTTAATATTTGTGAACAAGGAAAAGCTTTGTAATTCAACTGTGATCATCTATTAATTACTGTGTTTACATTTTATATGCTGCAAAGTTAACAAAACCCCTCTAAGCTACGAAACGAGCTCATTGAAGATCATTCAGCATTCTTTTTTAAATTCCTTCCTGTTACTAACAGTTGCCAGAACTAAATTTCAAGTAGATGAGTGTTACAATTTATAAAACCAAATAATTTCAATAAATGCTTATAAAATTTAAGCCAAATTTTACACTTAATAAATTGTGTAATTGCACTAGGAATGCACCAATCATTGGATTAGTCTTAAATATAAAAAACAGAACAACTTGAGAATAGTTTTGTCTTCTAGAACTTTGATACATTATTTAATAAAGCTTTTTCTTGATAACTATTGAGGAACTTTGGTGTAAAGGAAAAAAATGCATTCATATCAGAAAAAAATGTATGTAAATGTTTGTAAAAAATAGAATATTTGAACTAACCAAAATTGCTTGTAAAAAGTGCACAAAAATAAAAAAGAGAATATTGTAAGCAGGGTTCCCTTCTTTCTGCATGTCAACATACTGTGACAAGGTAACAGACAATAGCTTTGTTTGTCGCTCAGAGTTTCTGCATTAATCAAATGCATACATAAAATACCAATAATTTATAACTGCACTATAATAAAATAGTCAATTTTGTTGATATGATAGGCTGATAGGTTTACAAATAACCTGCTACTTTTAGTTGTAAAATCATTCACCTACTTAGAAGTATACTTTCAAAAATTATTCATACAAGATCTGTCCTTGCAACCCTCCATTTAGATACAAAGAAAGCCATTTCTCACAATCATAAAATAAGAGCAGAGCTTTAGAATGTTTACTGCAAGCGGACAAAACCAAATAAAAATGTGGTGAAAGACAGAAGAGAGTGCATGCTCTAGAAACCAAAAAAGGAATACATCAATTTTAAGTTAAATGGCAATTCTACCTGGGGGCACTACTCTAAAGTTAGAGTTTAAACCATATTTCCCCAACTTCTACATAATATGATGGGTTAAGCTTAGCATAGACAAGAAATTAGACAAAAAAAGTACCTAATATAACACTATCCCTGGAAAATTGAAAGGCATCGGTTCATCAAGGAACTTCTGAGGTAGCACATAGCACAAAAAATTAAAAGGTTTTTAAAACGTTAGTAGAAGAAAGTAAGTAATATTTATTTTATTTTAATTGCATAATGTAAGAATGTAAGGGGAATTAAAAATGAAAGTAAAAGAGATTGAAACATAAATATACTAGTCTAATAAACCGCTGCCCAAAAATAAATAACAACTCCACTCATAAACGAAAACTTAAGGTAACTTAGAAATAGATGAATTTTACTTTTCATTATCTTTAAATCCTTGAATTTAAATTATGTGTATACTTTTTCGTGGTATTTAAATTTTGTCTTCAAATACTCTTAAACACAATTAATTCAATTAAGTATCTAAAATAACCCAAAAGACAAATTAGGGCATGTTGACTTATTTTTACAGACAAGAATCTTTAATTTTAAGTTAATCCAGCACTTCCTGTGGTTTATTCACCATTGTTGTTGGTTTATTAAGATGGTCCCTTTTTTTTCCAAATTCGATATCACTTTGTGATGGTATAAAGTGTGATTTTTTTATTTTTTTTGTGTATCAGCAAATAACTATGTGATAGTATAAACTGTGCAGCGTTAAATAAACCAATTATTATGTCTGCATGAAAATGCAAATTCACTAGAATATTAGCTGTAATCTGCTCATTCCTGATTTAAAAGTTTGTTTTATACATAACTAAATACAACTACACCCATTGTTATGCAATTTGTCTGTCAAATCAATAACATGTCAACAAATTATTCTTTGGTTACATATGATTGGGCAGAACTTTGAAACAAATAATAAAATAATTTCAAGATAAAAATTCTTGATATTGTCCAGAATGTATTATAATTTATAAACTTGAATAGTGATGTTCTACATGACGCATCTGACTGATCCAAACAAGCAAATGTAATCTTTAAAGCCCTTGTTTCACATTGAAAGAGATGAAGCTTCATCAAATGAGATTTAAGTGTATGCTATGATTTGGAGTTGGCTGTCTTGGAACTTTCCTCATTAACAACTTTGCCTTAAACTAGAGATGTGTCAGTGCTGATAAGAATTCTTTCTTTGATTGATGGCCTTTATGATGTTTGGTACACTGAGATCTGCTGTATGTATTACTTTTAGTTTTGACCAACCACTTTCATGAAATAATTTAAAATGTGAGTCAAATAGTTAACTCTGATGGTTCATAAATGGGTCCGACTATTTTTTACAAGGGTCAACACAGTAAGCATTGGCAAGATATAGAATTTTCGAAGTCCCAAAGTGTTAATTAAAGGCAAAACACAAATAATATTTCTCTAGGTATGTATGGCTGTAACACTGTGTTAAATAGGCTCGCAAAATATAACTCCCAATAACTACACTTAAAAGCATGCAAATTTATGTTCATTGGGCTCACAAGATAAAATTCTTATTTCTAAATGGGATTATTTTAAAAAAATGATAAGATTCGTTTTATTTTAAAGAAATCGAATTCATTTTAAATTTGATAAAATAAATAACTTTAAGAGGTGGGAAGTTCACGCATTGCCGCCGCCATTGTTTGGCGGGTTATTTCTAATTCCTTTTTAAAAAGTCAAACTCCAGTGTTACTCATAACATATCTCAAAGCATCAAGGAAAAAGATTTAGTTAAAACAGATCTAATATCACCAAGGATAAAGGTGTTCTTATAACAGATCTAACAGCACCAAATATAAAGGTGTTCTTATAACAGATCTAACAGCATCAAATATAAAGGTGTTCTTATAACAGATCTAACAGCATCAAATATAAAGGTGTTCTTATAACAGATCTAACAGCACCAAGGATACAAATAAACCTGTGAGGTTGAGACAAAAAGTCACATAAATAGAAATATATAAAGGCAGTATAAGACTGGCACATCTCAGTTTGCTCTGTGATCGATCTGCTACACCTATTTTTTTTCTTATTTTTTTTTCATTATTTAAATAATAAAAGCTTGTACAACGTTCAGTGCTCTGCAAGCTTGTGATATCAGTGAGCATATCTATTGTTACATCTACAATAGTACATCAAATACCAGAGAACATCATTATGTCTCAACTCAAATACATTCCCGCTATATTTTTTGTAACTCTTTCATTTTCATTCAAAGGGTTCATTATAATAGCTGGATAGGATCAGTTGCTAATAATATGCTTTAGTATGAGTAATTGTTACTCAAATAACTAGAAATTAAAAATTTAAATTTGTTTCAATTTATTACAACGTTAATTGAAATATTTGAAAGTAGCTTTGGCTGGGTAATAAATCTTCGGTTGATACAATTAAAACTAAGTCCCACTATGTTTTTGTAAAGTAAGGTGAACAACAGCAAATTGTTGTGGTAGGCATTCAGTAATGCTGTCCTCCTAATTAACTAAATCTTATAAAGTACTTACTGCTAGGACCAGGAGTGGTCGGTGTAGGTGGAGGAGATGACACAGAAGGTGTGCTGGATGTGACGCTGTCTGTTCCACCATTTTCCTGAGCCTTCTGGGAAATTATTCAAGTTTTAATTTAGCAAGTATTCAGCAGTTTTCTTAGCTAAATATATACAACACATTTATTATGGTTATGTAATGACTTAAGTCTTATTTATGTATAGAAATACTGAATCTCATTTTGAAATGATCCATTCGTAATTGACTTCTAGTTTCAAAAATAAAACAATAACATTTATCAATATAAATCCTACATTGCTATCCTTTTCCAAAAATGTTCACCTTTATTGGTTAACAAATAATTCATTAAAAAATGTGTACAGAAATTAAAATTAATACAATATTAGTATTAGTAGTAAGTAAAAAATAGAATTATCTACCCCAAATACCTTTCTAGATTTTCTTCGTTTCTTTTTTTCCTCTTCAGACATGTGGAACTCTTTTGCCCTTGAAATCCTCTGTACTTGTTTCAGCTGAAATATATTGTAATTTGAATTAAAGCCATAAAAAATGTCAAATTGTTAACAAAAATGGACAGTTAAAAAGGTCAGTTAACAAGAACAGAAAATATCTCTTGGCTAAACAAATATTCTAAGATTTTTAGGGCATGGCAGTTGAAGTATTATAATTACATTTTATAAAGTGATTAAGATTTTTCTTCAGTTACATATGATAATTTTTTAAAAAGATAACAAGAAATACCAATTTCTGATCACTTTTCAGCCTGCTTTCAATCTCTTCTTTAGAGGACTTGACAAACTCTTTCAATTTGCTAGGTATTTTAAGCACAGGTTTGCTAACCTGCGGTGGCAGGCTCACATCACTAAAAAGCCTGAAATAGAAAAGCAGGCTCTTTGGTGAAATTATTAAGGGGGAAAGGTGTTATCTTCCCAGTGAGTTGGTCAAGGGGTCCGGCAACCTATGGCACGAGTGCCAAAATATGCACTCAGAGGACTTTTATTGGCAAGACTAAACAGATAATTATAAATGACTAAAAAAAATTGTCTTAAATGGTAGACTTATAAGTTATTGGCACGCAGAATGAATTAGAAGTATTACTTTTGTGTGCTACAAAACTGGCTCTATCACATTAAATATGAGAAATTTCCTCTCATTTTCCTAAAAGTTCTAGTTTAACAAGAAACTGTTTCGGCTTTTAATAAGTAATTTAAGATGACCTCAAAAACTAGCGCATGCAGAAAAGTTAATGAAATTTAATAAAAACTCGCACAATTACATGTTATTCAGACTTTAAATTTCACACGTGACAGTGTCGAGACGTTGTATCTGTTGTGTTTCAAATCATCCGCTCATGGCAATGAGTGTCTACTCATCCAGCCAAGTCTCCCACTTGATCCCCGAACAGCACAACCAATAGTAATAGTCTCCAATTCAACAAACACTCCACGGTTCGTTACAATATATAAGTTTAACATGTCTCTTCAACATGACAATTAGTGTACTTCACTATACAGCTTGTAAACGTTCAACTTGACAGTCTATCTAGTTGAAATACTCACACATAGAAACATCACACAAGAAGCTATGTCTTGACAATGCACAACGGCCATCTCTGTTCTCCAACAACAATGAAAAACTAACGCGTCATATCCCCTTACACAATTACGTCACAACACTCTCACACCCACGATACAGCTACACATAAAATCTCTAACTAAACATCTTTTCCCTATCAAACATGAAAACAATGATCTACACATAACAACAGTGATTCTCATACCCTTGACAGACAGTTGTACTTACGGATGAGACAGGAGGTCAGTAACAGAAGGAAGACCATTCTTACAGGCCTCTGTTGTTAGTATAGACTCCAGGACAGAACCTATGTTGAGTGTAGCCAAAAAAAAAAAAAAGCAAGTTCTTTTAACACAAAAAAATATTTTGATTTAAGTGAAAAGATAATAATCTGCAACGGTGGGGGACTTGAAGGTTTTAAATGTATGTTTCTCTTATAAATTTTTGTTTCGTTTACAATTAGAAAAGAAGTAACAAAATTTTCAAATTGAAATGGCTTTTACTGGACTGTGCTTATATTAAGAAGAGTGTGCCTTCAGAATATCATATTCTTTTTTAAATAAATTCGTATGGTTGGTTCACTTGCAGATGATCAAGAAATGGCCCAGCCTCTTGACTTAATTAACTACTCATGCATAGAGGCTACTCACGAATCTGTGCAGGACATTCCACGGGGAAAGTATCACAAGTGGGTGTAGTCAGCTGGCATCCCATTGCCATTTCATAGAGACATTGTCCAAAAGTGTAAACATCTACCATCTCCAGGGTCTGCACAGCAAAAACAACTTTAATGTAAACATTTCTATCAAAGGTAAGTGTAACCTTTTTAAACACTTACTTGAGTTAAAATTTTTAAACATTTATTTAGCATTTTCATGACAAATAAGCTATCTTGCTAGATTAAAGTTTAAAAATAAGTTCCTCTAATGAATATGTTATAGCCACATTAAATATAAATTGCATACAAGTTGGACAAACCAATGCACCCACCAGGAAGACAGACAAGTGATTTTATGAGCAACTAGTTAAAACAGATGTATTTTTTCATATTTTTATTTTAATCTTTATGTGTACATAGAGGTAAATATATCGATGACATAATAATAATAGGTAATATACATATTGTTCACTTACAATTTCCACTTTCATATTTTATATGGATTAATGAGTTGGTTTCCTCTATATTTCAAGTATCACAAGATAAGCCTTAAGATGTAACAAGGAAATAATTCTCTGAAACAGGCTTTCCCTGAACTCAGTTGTTCTCAGTGGGAAGATTAGCCAATGATGTTTTATTTAGAAGATAAATAAATAAAATAGAGGACATGTTGACAAGATGGACAAGAACTGAATCTATTTCTAATCTCATCTGTTTTCTTTGTGTATCATGGTTGTGTGTTTTCATTGTCTAATATGATTTCCAACTACAAAATATAAATTAAAGGACCGCATTCAAGCTTAGTAAATGAATGAAATAGCAAAAAGAGGTATGTGGAAGCTTGAATAAGAGAACAGGACAAAAAACAAGGACATTTCGGCATAAAGCCTTCTTCAGCTAACAATAGAAATGAAAATATAACATTGTTATGTTGTTATTGTTAGCTGAAGAAGGCTTTATCCCGAAATGTCTTGGTTTTTTGTCCTGTTCTCTTATTCAAGCTTCCACATACCTCTTTTTGCTCTTTCATTCATTTCCAACTACACACCTGCACTTTCTTTAGCTGTATGTAGAAGGCCCGATAGTATCCTGGCAGGCCCATCACACTGTTCTCTAGCTCCAACAGCTGACATGTATTATTAACCACCACTACATTGCCTGCATGAAGATGTCCTGGAAGACAAACATGATCCATTTTTTAATTACAATAAAAGATCTAGTTCCCAAACAATTGTTAAATAGGTCAGTCCATTTTAAAGGCAACTTAATGGTACTTGTCACTGAAATGATTTATAGCAATTTTTTGTAAATATTTAAACTGTATTTTCCTTTTAAAAAATAAAATCAAAGTAAAAGGAGTCTGAATGGTATTTTAAAGGTATTATTAAAATATAATCAAATAACTTAGTGATAACCAAAACAAAAATTCTCAGAAAAAAATATGTAATTAATTTAAAATTAAAAAATGAAAATTCTACAGAATGATTTTTGGGGAGAAAATAAAAAATCATTTCCTTACCATACGGAAACCCCTTGTCTTGAAGGAATTTTAAAGCTTCTAAGATTTGTCTTCCAAATATTTTCACAGTTCCAAAATCCAAAGAAGTGACAGCTTTTGGGTTTGAATACTTTTTTAAGTAGGTTCCTTTTGATTTACATTTACAGATTACGTCTCGCAATGTTCCCCCTTCCAGAAAGTCGCGTATAATCATGCTTCCATTTTCATTTGCAGTGGTAAAATGGGTAGGGAAAATATAGGGGTGCTGAAAAAAAAGCAACAAGCTACTGATTAAGTATGAAGAGTTCAGAATGTGCAGAATTGTTTAGTCAATGATCCTTTATTGATAATTTTTAAGGGTTTGCAGACAGCTAGCACTAGAAAAAAAAAGGAGCAAATCACTTGCCTTGATGGTGGGGAGAACCTTTATAATTCCACTTAGGTCCTTAACTGCCAAATACATGTCAGGGCCATACTCAGTCTGCAGAAAATATTTAGTTAATGATAAAAAAAGTATCAGAAATTAATTTGTAATGATAATCTCATGCTGAAAAGCAGTTTGCAAGATAAATAAGTGATAAGTTTACACAAAACATAAAAACGGTTGGATTTTTACATTTTTAAACTCGCACTGAGTCTACCAATCAATATTGAAAGTCTTCTCTTAGAATTTCACACAAAAAAATGATGATTAAATTCTAATATAATATTTATAAGTAAGTTCATCGTAAGAATCTAATTTATACAACAAAAAATAAAAACACTTTTACCTTACCCAAGACAACATTTGGCGAACTTTAGGTTGAGAAACTGGCTTTACAAGTATATAATGCTTGCGAATTCTCCATCCTAAATATATAATAAAACATTTAAGACTTTTAATTTATCAATTCTATGTCAAATAATTTTTATAATAAGGAACTATTTTGTAAGAGTAAAAAATTACTTGAATATATTTTGCCTATTGTTTAAAATTCCTTAATTCAAGTACTAAACATCATTTAAAAAATGTTGCAAAGTGCTAAAGAAAAAAGTTATATCCATTTGCTGTTAGATTTTTCTTAAATTAAACTATCTTTAAAATACCTATTTCTGGAAGTGGTTCTATAACATCCCAGTTAGGCTCAGACCTAAATATCATTGAGACGTGTTGTAATGCTATCTCTGGAGAAAACATAATAATTTGAATGATCTTTACTACTGGTTATACCAAAATTATTTCATAAAAGTTCATGACAATAGACAATTATAAAATATGGATGTAATAATTATATTGAAGAGCTTGTTAAATTGATTATAACACATAAACACACAGGTTTGTGAAAAAAAAAATTAAATTGCGATTTATACAGATAATAATAACCAAGCATTGGTAACTTACCTAAAAAATTGGAGGAGTAGTTGTTTAAATCTAAAAACTTTTTAACAATTAAGCTGTTTGCAATAACAGGAACGCTTGTAATGGCATTAAGATAGACCTAAGCAGGATTATACAAAAATGTATACATATGAATGTCTTACAACAGAAGCTGTGCGTTTCAAGTGAAGAATAAATTTAAACTTTAATTTTAAAAATATGACCCGCTTTTAAGCTGTTTTGACACTCAATTAAAATCTTACATTAAAAAATTTAGTATCTAAAATAAAATATACTCTATATTTAATGGCACAAGGAAACCTTTTGAAGTTTGGTGGTTATTGATGAAACAGTGTAGTTTTGTCAACAGCAACATACAACACTCATTTACTTCAGGTTTTTTTTACATAGTTTTTACGAAGGAGTTGTGAATGTATACCTGTAGTCCATTTTGTCTTTCTGCAATGAAATCTCTGTCAAAATTACCAAAAACTTTCTTTGGTGGCAGAGGTAACTCTATGTTAGTTACACGTAGCTGAGCATCAAGTTTTTCAAAATCACTGTAGCGTTTGGTCACTTGCCAAGAATGATCCCTCAACGGACCTCGTTGAACACGTAAGATATATTCCTTTATTGATAGAATGCAATTCATAAATCATTATTAAACATCATTGAATTTTGTTTAGTGTAACCAGATAATCAGTTTTTAAATACGGTGACACCTTGGGTAACGAACTCACCATTTAACAAGCAAATTTGTGAACAAATAAGTTTTGTGAATAATCTTTGACTTGGCTAATGAATAATACTTCAAGTTATGAACATAAGCATACACCTGTACATACAATCCCACAGACTCATTAGTGCTTTGGTGTGTTTGCAATAAACATCATTGGTCCGAGTGCTGGGTTAAAAAAAACTACTTTGTATTATTTTTAGCCCCAATTATGACGCATAAAGAGAAATTGTTATTAAAAGGAATACTGTTATTGTGGAAGTAAAGAAATAAACAGTGCCTGCTTTAGGTATTGGCAACATACGTGGCTGACTAGAGTAGCATTTTTTCAAGGGGCGGCAAATGCCAGAAAATAAAAATAAAACAAAAAATTATGAAAAAATAATTAAAGTTTTTCTCCAACGCCAAAATGAGTAAGTAGACAGCTAAATCGAAGAGCATATTTGTTCCTTGCAATTTGTATTTATTAAATTTAGTAGTTAATGATGCTGCAAACTGTTGGTTGAAAGCAGTAACATTTTTGGGGTATAAGTATAATTCAAAAGATACACAAGTAAACTTTTTGCCTGCATCAAAATATCGCAGGAATGTATTATTAGAATATGTAAAAGAGGCTGCAGGTTCAACTGCAGGGGTTGGAGGGAGCCTTCCACCAAGAGCTGCATATTTTCTTTATATCATTATATTAATAGGAGGCATTTTCTACCAACCGCATGTTGTTTTTTGTTTTTAAGGAAGAGGCTGCCAAAATCTTGTCCAGTTCCTGGCAGCACTAACCCTAGCTATGCCACTGGAGTTAATGCTGTGAAAGCTATACAATACCAAACATTTTAAATGTACAATACACTCTTTTCAATTACTGATTATGTTTCAGTAACTGGAACACATGAAACTTAGTCATGTGCAGGAGCTAAAGGAATTGCAACTACAAAAATTACTGAATTTCAAGTTTGTTTTTTCATTTGCGATTTTATATGATCAATATAACTAGAAAAATGCTTCAAGAAAAAGATCTTGATTTTAAATCAATTTAACTTTTAAAAAAAATATATTTTAAAAATGGTCAATCTTCAGAGTTCCATAACAAGTAGTTTTTGTTAAAGCAATTACAACAGCTTAATCATTGACAGAAGAACTAGGGATTGAATACATAACAAATAGTCTTTGTTAAAACAATTACAAAAGATAAATCATTGGCAGAAGAACTAGGCATTGAATGCAATTTCCCCTCATGAAAGACAGCAAAAAAGAGACAATATTACTTTGATGATTCAGATGATCCAATATTAACCCTGAAAAGAATTTTTTATTTTAATCTTAACCATATTTTGTATACTGCAATTTATTCAGTTTTTTTTATCAATTGGTACGGTTATCATTCTACAATGACTTACTGGAATTGTTTATGACATTGAAATACTAGAGAAATATGATGAAAATGAATTTTTCAAAGGATGCATTGACAGTCAATTAGCTGAACATTCAGCTGATTTTAAATAAAGCAATAGTAATAGAGCTATGTAATGAGTTATTTGCTTTATAAAGTAGCTTGTCAAATTGCAACATGAAGCAAGAATTAGATGATTTTCTTACACAAGATTACCTTAATTTAACTGAGACTCCAAATAAAATAATATAAGAAAACAACTTCAATTGCACAATGGCCACTTCCATATAAGTGAGAAGTATGAAACTGGTGCATTTCCAACACACTGACATTTAGCTGAGGTTCAAAGTAAGACTAACATCAAAATTGTTTACTAATACTCATCTGTATCCGGAAATTTGGTTGAAAGAGATTTGATCAACGGAAAATTGATTTACGGAAATTTGATCAAACGGAAATTTGGTCAAATGTTTTTTTCAGTTCACACATTAACATTTTGAACACATTATTTTGTTTTACTATATAGTACAGTGCGTTCAAAATGAAATTTGCATATAGTATGGACTCTACCGGGTTTTGAAACCTCAAATAAAAATATTCTTGTTTCATTTTAAATGACTTCTAAGTTCATTCTAAAACACAATTTATCAAATATTTTGATTTGTAGTGTAGCTGAGATTTGGAAAAAGAGTACATATTGATTTTCTGAAAACTTTTAGAGTTTCTTTTTGGTGGAAAGTGAAATAATGTGTGTAAAAAAAGTGTATTCTATGAAACTGTAAGTTTGGTTTTCATTATTTTAAAATTATTTTGTATTGTGT
This sequence comes from Lymnaea stagnalis, assembly GCA_964033795.1. Taxonomy (NCBI): domain Eukaryota; kingdom Metazoa; phylum Mollusca; class Gastropoda; family Lymnaeidae; genus Lymnaea; species Lymnaea stagnalis. The sequence goes on along the minus strand of CAXITT010000628.1, from coordinate 63,870 downwards.
AACCTTTTTTACAGTCTTCTTACCACGGTGTGAAACTGTAGCCGCACACATATTTCATTTGAGGGAAACGAGCAGGTTGTTGAGACTTCTTAATAAAGTAGCTACGTTCACCTCGAAATTTAAGTACTGACGGAAATTTTTTCATCAAATTTTAAAATGTTTGTCCTATTTTCGCTTCTCTCTGTAAATAGCTAAACCAGCACATTAGCACATTCTCTCCTTTTCCCCTCCCATTTTAGCGACATGTGACTTGTGTTAATTAACACAGCGACCACCTTTAGCCTTTAGTCTTAAGTTGCCATGATAACCCATGAAATCATGAAAGGTTCACGGGTCATGGCAACCAAGATGGTGGCCATGTGAAATGTCATGGTCCGGATAGTCCAAAGTTACCAAAATTGCTATTGCCCCATGCCCACATTATTAATTAGCAGTATGGCTAATACATTAATGGCGAGGTATTAAAATTTATGTATGATGTATTGTATGAAAATTAATAAAAACCAGGAAAAAAACTCACAACATGATCTTCTTTTTTCTGCGCGGTTTCTATCAAGCAGGATAGCGGAGTTGTATCATCTAGTGTAACTTTGTTAGATTTTCTTTGCTCAAACACACTCGCCATTTTCTACAAATTCGGACATTTAAAAGTGGCAATCTTAAATTTGTAGTTTGTTTTGGGACAGAGCCGCCATCATGTTTTCTCAGAAACGTCAACAAATTACAAAGGGGCGTATAGCTTTTGCTCAAAACAGGTATTTTATAATGTTTATGTGGTGGAGGCAATCACTTATGTCTTATTCAACCTTTTATCTCAAATTGAAATAATAATATTTTTTTCAGCATTTAAGCATATTCAATATAATTTCGGCTCTTACATAAATTTCGATAAATAATTCAAGTTATTTCAAATTTAATGTCGTAAACAGTGGCATGAAATCTGAATTGCGGCCCAAATAAAATAGCTGCATCCATGTGAAAAGACAGGGAAAAGTCAAACAAGGGTTATCATAGACCCACTAAATTGTACTGCAACTAGTCTATCCCTTTGAAAATTATAAATAGATTTGAAGGTATACTGATTTGAAACTGTTTAATCTGAAGGTATAAATCAATTTGGTAGTAGCCTCTTCGATAAAGAAAAATATATAAGGCTTCTCTTCACTCTTCAAATATTAATATTTAATAATTATGCAAAGATAAAATTAAATAAGTTATTTGAGATTTGGGGAAATTTTGGTCAATGCATTTGGTGCACCACTTCCAGTTTCTGGGTAAATGTGTAGTTAGCCGCCGCATGGGTTTTGCCAAGAGTTATCTCACAGAGACATCACTTTGGGGAATGCCAACACTGGAATTAGGGTAACAGGACAAACAGTTGGACTTAACTGATTTATGATTTATATATGTATTATTATTCCAATCAGTTATTATTTAATAACACATTGATACACAACACATGAACACCTGTATAGTGGGAATGGTGAAATTGTTTCCTGGATGCCAAAATAGCAGTGATTAGCAGACATTTTTGGATTTAGATTTGATGTCCCTAACTGTCATCAACAGTGACCTGAGATTATCATCGGACAAATTTGTTCTCAAATTGTTCTTCACGTATTTCGTTCTTACGTTCTTCAAAATGTTTGTTCACACAGGCATTTTGTTCAAAAGATTGAAAGGTACATTGATGCAAACGTTTTGAAATTAGGAAAGTCTTCCTTGGGCGAAAACTAATTAAAATCCCACCGGTTCTTTTAACTTGTTCCTAAGGAGGTCATTTGCTTGCAACTCAATGACCTCCAGATGCAGTTCATCTAGGCGATTGGCCACATCTGCTTCAAATAGGTTTTGAAAAAGTCTCACTTCTTCTGCCTTTAAATCCAAGTCAGAAAACCGCTGCTAAAACGGCAGCTGGAGTTCTTTGATGATCTTGCATGAAAATAACGTGAGGAACTCCGCTGTTGCTACAGCCATGAACACATTGCACTGCTGAAAGTGCGTCAAGTTGTTGGCCTGTTCTTGTTCCAAAAAACAAGATGAGTTTGGATCTGAAGGCCTTTAGGTGGGTGTATAGATCAGAAACTAGATTTTTATCTCTTTGTAGTTTTAGGTTCAGAAAATTTAAATGACTTGTTATGTCTGCAGCAAAGACCAATTTCCATACCCACTCTTCATCAGACACTAATGGCTGTGGCTTGCCTTTACTTTCCAGGAAGTCACCTATTTCCTTTCTTAACTTAAATCTTCTGCTCAGAACTTTCTCATAACGTAGCCATCTTATTGCTGTGTAATATGGTAAATCTTGCTATTCTGTGTCTGTATCTTTAAACAGGTCTCTGAACTGTCTATGGTTGAGCCCATGTGACCATATTAAATTAACTCTCTTTACCACAGGATTCAGTACGCTGCTAAATTTCCACATATTTAGCACAAACAGCTTTTTGCTGAATAATAAAGTGCAGGAACATTGGTTGCAGAATTTTGTTCTCATTACACATCTGCTTCACTTGTCCAACCAAGCCTTTCTTTATGCCACGCATGTTATTTCCTCCCTCATCAGTCAGGCAGCTGAGGTTAGTCCAGTCCAAGTTATAATCAGCAAACTTTTTTTTCAACTCATTGAATATATCCTCTCCAGTAACAGTGTCGTACATGCTATGTGGGGAAGCCAGCTCTTGTGTTATATTCATGTCTTCATCCACACCTCTAACAAATACAAGCAGTTCAGAAGTGGAACAGATGTCCAGCAATTAAAAATTGGCGAAACTTGGTTGCATTTTTCGCTGTTTGAGTCTCAATGTTTTCACCCATGTCTGCAACACGGCAGGCAAAGCTCCGCCACTAGGTGGCGTTATTATAACTAAGTAGCGAATTGGGTTTTGCCAAGTAATGATCGGTTAGAAATCATAATGCACTACTGCGCGCCTCTATTTAAATTCGGTTAAAAAATAGCATCCACATAAGCGGTGTCTGATCTTGGCAGGATACATGTAAATTTCCGTAACTTTTTCCTTAGACAAAAAGGTCTCCGCGGGCCGCATGAAAAGACCTCGTGGGCCGCATGCGGCCTGCGGGCCGTAGTTTGGAGACAGCTGAACTACCAGATTTAAAAACAAGCTGTGGCCGAAATAAATTTAGGTCACATTTTCTCATTTTCAGGTGTATATGTACAAATTCAACTGCAGTTTTCTTAATCATAAACATATTATAATGAGTAATAAAACATTTTGTAGGTAAATTAATTGTCTAAAAAAGATAGACGTAAAACATTTGTAAAGTTAAGTTTTGGTAGGAGTAGGAAATTATTAATTGTTAAATTAGTAATTACAACAGAAAAACAATAAAAAAATACCTACAAATGTGCCAACTTACCTATAAAATTTAAATTAACAAAACATCTAACGCCTTTCATTTTTCATTTAAGGGGGTAGGCGCCCAAAAAATTCTAAATTTTTCAAAAATTGTCCATTTTTTTATTTTTTCATTTTTACGAAGATGAACATTCTTAGAATCGATTACACATCAATTTATACTACTTTTTAAAAGTTTTTTTGTGAAACAACTGATATTTAACACCCCACCCCACTCTAAAAATTGACCTAATTTTGGAAATAAAATAGAATTCATACGTATCCCATGTTTGAGACCTCAAAAAACTAGTTTTAAATAACAAAATATGCTATTATTATATATCAACGTAAAGGTAAATTCAAGCAGTTTTTTTTTGTATATTAGAATCGAATTCAGTAAATATAATTGCTACAAATAATCGGATCCACAAGCGAAATGTGTGTAGGATTTTCTTCGCTTCTATTTATATAATTATTTTACCGATTTTCATTGGTCCAAACGGAGGGTAACCAAGATACCGTTGACTCGCGCATGCGCAAACGAGTTGTTCATGTGTGTTTACCGGATTGTGGTTCTGTGTACAGAACGAAATTTTGCAAACGAAAGCATCAGCATATTTTGATTTTAAGATACACATTTACAACCTTACCCATTCGGTAAAAGCCAGAAATTCAAGGTAAGTATACTAAAAAAATGACCTTAATTTAGCAACACGCAATCGGTGATAGTTGAAATTATTCAGTTCGGACATCAGTACTGTCTCTGTGTTGCCATGATGATTGATCGTGCGTGTAGATTGTTTGTGAGTTTATGAGTTTATGTTTAGCTTATGCGTTATGCGGAGAATTACATAAGTTTCTACTATTAGTCTTTATATTTACCAATCAAGTGAATTGTTAAATTATATGAATCCTAAGTCTATTTATTTATAGTTGTCAAAACAACATTGATAAATAATCGAGTAGTTCAAAGTAATAGTATAGGCTAAGACTACTAAAGGCTAGGACTAACATTCAGTAACAACAACGCAATATTATGCCGTAATACTACTATAATTATGGTATTAGCATTATCAGTATGGGCAAAATAATTCTTATTAGAATGTTTTAACTCAAATAGTTTAATCTTAGCCTTATTCATTTTTTTTTTATCTGCATACAGTTATTATTAGTAATAGCCTAATTAGTTTTATATTATTTCTTATTTGTAAGATCAGTTCATTAGACTAATAATAGTAATTATAATAAAATAAATATTTAGTTAAGCAATCCTAAACATCTAAATAATACTAATAGGCTTGTTGAGATCATTTTCAATATATTATTTGCTAAATGATGTTTATATAATTTTTTAATTCCATTCCAGCCCCCAATTAGTTCTACCGAGCCGAGCAAAAGTTAATTCTTCAGTGACAAGAATTCTACACATGGACTGCTAAACATTGATTTCGATATGATCATAATTTAAAGCTTTTACCAATTTTCTTCTGTCTGCAGTGGAATAGACAAATTGCAGAAGCCATAACTTACAGCTTATTGCAAAACAAAATAGTAAATACCGGTACTATGAATATAACAATGACTAGATTGTGAGTGGTTAGATTGTTCATATCCACAACTGGATAACCAAGTCATTATCAATTATAGACTGTAAGGCCTGAAGGACAATGGCATGTATTATGAAAAGTTGCAATCTATGATATCTACGATAAACAATCCAGCTGCACCGCAAAATTTATGACCTGCACAAAGTATCAAAACTGCTCTATGCCTAAGACATGAAACATTTATGAGCAAGTATCTGCCCATTTATTACATTTCTAATAGACAAATAACTCATTCACCTCTGGTATGAGGGACATCTTTGATGAAAGAAGTACACAGAATATGTACAAAAGTTTCAACATAGCATTGCTGCCATGAAACTATTTATGCTTCAATTTCAGTGATGGTGACAGCAACATAACCTTGTCATCTAAGCATGGTTAAAAGGATCATGGACAAAAAGGGTTGATTGGGGACTTTGGATAACTTGTGCTATACTATAATGCTGAACAAAAAATTCTTATACAACACAAATTAGCTTTATTCTAGAGGAAAAATTTTAAAAAAAAATAATAATTGTGATTTTGACGAGAGCACCCGATGAAGTTCAAGAAGGTAAAACCCATGTTCCTGGTGCATTCAACAGTTCAATATTATAATAAACCACCATGTCCATGTTGCTGAACAAAAAAAACTATGTAAAAGAACTTCATTTTCATATTAAACTTAAAATTTTTCACTTTTAAAGTTTAAAATTGATTTTTCTCAAAATTGTTTTTTTCTGTTGTTTTGTAACGTAGAATTCTAAAATCTCAGCTAATATACAAGCTAGAGTAATAAAATTGGGTGTGTATCTTCCTTTAACTATTTTGTGGGTCATGAGCTATTAAAAAATCAATTTGGTCAATTACTTTTGTTAAAATATTTTTTTTCATATCCTAGGATGGTAAATTTTAAGCGTTTTCTGCCGAGGCAAATTTTAAAAATTAAAAAAAAAATGTTTTGAAAAGTTTGAAGGAAATTAAACTAGCTCAGTACCTCTAAATATAATTGAAGTTCATGAATCAATCAATTTTTAAGCAATATTTATTTTTGTTTTTTTAAATTTTAGAACTCTACGAATGGGTATTATTTTCAAGATGGCCGCCGTTGCCATGGCAACTATATAATTTTTTTTTTTTTTTTAAAAGCATGAAAATATATCTCCATTCATAGCTTAACATGACCATAATAAAATAGTTGCTCTAATTTTGTTAATTTAAAAAAAAAATTTTTGGTAGCCTGCCCCCTTAATGGTTTCCAAATAGTATATCCAATAATCAGAAAATGCACCTAAGAATACAAAACCTGAATAATTTATGAATAATATGTACACTTTCAATTACTTATGCCTTTACTTTAGTAAATCTGTTTCTTGTTGCCNGAATGGGTATTATTTTCAAGATGGCCGCCGTTGCCATGGCAACTATATAATTTTTTTTTTTTTTTAAAAGCATGAAAATATATCTCCATTCATAGCTTAACATGACCATAATAAAATAGTTGCTCTAAGTTTGTTAATTTAAAAAAAAAATTTTTGGTAGCCTGCCCCCTTAATGGTTTCCAAATAGTATATCCAATAATCAGAAAATGCACCTAAGAATACAAAACCTGAATAATTTATGAATAATATGTACACTTTCAATTACTTATGCCTTTACTTTAGTAAATCTGTTTCTTGTTGCCACGGCAAACAAGTTTTACAATTTTGTAACTAGCTTGGAAAATGAATCAAAATTAACAGCTCTTTTTATAAAATCTTCTTCATGTGGTTCAAAAATAACATCCTGTCAGTAACTTAAAATGTCAAACCAAAACGAGAACAGAATAATATATGACACAACATTGGCACTACCAGCGGCTCATGGTAGTTAACCAAGTAAACAATGAGAATGATTTGAATATTTTGAATATTAACTTTCCCATTCTTCACTGAAAGTAGGCATAGGCACTTCGGTATGGTCCATAAACACCAGAAAATCGCGTATGGTAATTTTGTTGTCAAAATGGCGACCTCCACTTTTTTTATTTACTGAGGGTATCATTGTTTCACCTTTTATAGTTTATTTTTAATATAATAATAAATTCTACATCTGCCATTTACTTAAAGTTGAAAGCCCACATCTTGCTTGCTTTTTCGTTTGGGCAGTTATTTGATTATATTTTTTTTTGAGGTTAAAGCTTTGAAAATTGATGTTAATAATAGGTAAACTTTACTCATGAATAACTTTTTTTAAAAACTGGTCCAAAAAAAGAAAAAGGGCTTCTTTAAGTTATAACATCATTTATAACATATTATTATTATTATTTGTGGTCTTTTATGATGCGGTACCCTAGGCTTTAGAACTAACTTAGCAGCTGAGTTTTGAACCTTTGTAGTTTTTCTATTAAGGGTTTTGGTGAACCTGACTGAAGAGAGTTGCAATAGTCAAGACGAGAGAGAACAAGAGCACAGACTAGGGTTTTTGTTGCGCTAACTGTGAGGTAGTGGCGGATGGGGCTGATCTGACTGATAGCCTTATATGCAGTGTGACAAATGTGAGAGATATGTTTATCGAGAGAAAGAATATAACCAAGATCCAAAATTCAAGAGTGTAGACCTGAGGGTTGGGTCAAAAATGAAAATCTAAGAGGTCATTTTTTTAGGCTATATAATTTGTCATCATGGCCACCATGCTTGTCTACATATTACCAACTATTGATAGCAGCCGTTTGCTTTTTAATAATTCATTAAATTGGTTATCCAGAATATATATGAGATATATAACTAATAACAAATCATTTTAAACAAATAAAAAATGTTTTATAACATTAATAATTATAATTGGCTAATCAAATATCAGTGGTTTTAATTTTGGTGTTGGTTGCCATGGACATCGGAATTGCTTATTTGCTAACCACTTGTCTTTAACTAAGATAAACATGTCAAAAATAGCCTTTATTGCAACTAATATAATTATTTTAGTTTATATCTTTATTTATTATATATATATACATGTGTGTGTGTATATCTATATATGCACACACACACATGGCCTATAGGCCTAGTATAGTTTTTTAGTCGGCTAAATTTCAGACTAGTTTTATCCCTTGCTTTACATAATTATATTATAATAATATGTATAGTATCAATTTACGTTTAACTTTTTTTGAAATAATACTGTAACATGTTATTTGTTCTTTTTTATAGAATCAATAATAGTTTAAAAATAGTAGTAATAATAATTGTTATTCTCTCATTAGTGACACTACCGGTACTCATACTCCTACAAAAGAAAATTATTACTATATTATAGTGTAATATACCATATATTTAACAAGGCCTAAGCCTAATTGGTTGAATCTGCAATTAAGTGTGTAAAAGTGACATTGTACGTTGGGTTTTCAGTATTTTGAATATTTTTAAAATAGTTTAAATCTTTTTATTCAAATTTACGATTTTCTCAGTATAGTGTGCAGCTGTAGCACACGAACACATGGTTTTAGGGTTCACATTAGGCGTTAGACCATAGTTTTTGGTTTGAAGATTTTCACTTTAGTTGGGATTGGGGACTAAATTTAAGAGTAAATTTACACTTAAGTTAAAGGGAACTAAATTTAAGGGTAAATTTATGCTTAAGTTAGTGATGTTAAAGGGGGAATTTATTCTTTTGTTGGGGATAATGACTTGGCATTCAGGTTAGGTAGAGTGGTGGATTTTAGGATCAAATGTTTTTCTTTTAAAAAAAATATTTTTCCCAATTTTCGTTTCTCTTGGTAAGTAATTAAAACAGCACATTCTCTCTCTTTCCCCTCTATATTTTAGCAGACATATTTTTTTTGTACACAGCCCTCTCGGTTGCAATGACACATCTGCCATGATGGCAGCTGTTGAAAATGAATGGCACCCCGAATGTAAATTTACCCCAAGTTTTGTTTAGGCAAACTGGGCAGAGAGATTTTGAAAAGAGCAGAAATGACTTAATTTTAAGAATTGACTGAAGATAACCCTTATAAACAAACCATATATATATTGATGATCATTATAACATTGCGCAAACAGTGGAGTGAACACACCTTTTTTTGTTTATTTAATTAATGTAAGTTAATTAATTTTTAAAGTTGATTATGTTTGTTAAATTGTATGTACAGCGTGGTGAGCTCAGCCCTCGGCTGGGGTACTCCGCTATATAAAACCACTCATAATAATAATATCACTTACAGATTCAAACGGTATCTAATTAACATTCTAAATAAGTGTCAAATTTTGTATGGCCCAAGCCCTATATATACACACACCTATATTAAATACTGGTAGGCCTATACAACTCTTCCATTGTTGGACTAATCTATTTCATTTATTCTTTATTTAATTTAGCCTTAGTTTAGTTAATTTATTTAAGATATCAGAGTAAGTACCCAACTTGCCTCAAAATTTAATTTGGAATTGTTAGTATAAAGCAATATAAGTCACTAAAATTAAAAGAACTAGATAGGTTATGAAACTTGATTTCTAATTGCATAGCTTCGTTTTTTTCACTAGTACCAATAATGAAGTTTCTATAAGACAAATGTAAAGAGTAAATTAATTTTGATGATGATTAAATAAGCTTTGAAAGCATATAAACTTAAATGATTAAAATGTAACAGTATTTTTTTTCTGTCTCTTTTAGGTGCAAGCAGAAACTAAATCACAATCCAAGTCATGGGATTTCCTCAAAGCTCATTCATCAGTCCCCAATGCTTGACATATTTGCACAATGCATTTCTTAAACCAATTATTCAAGGCAGTAATGTATTGTTTTATTCTCAGAGCACCAAACATGTATTTCCAGCATCTAACATGATTTTTACTAAACAAGTAATGTCCAGACTCAGACTCAATAACACTACATGCCCTCAAACTTCTGACCATCTGTTTACCAATAATAAATCACGCTCTTGGTTTTTACATGTTAAGAAATCTTTCAGTACTGCTTCTTTAAAAAATGCAAAAATCCCATCAGTATTAGTAAAATATACACAAGATCTAAATTTAGATGACCTAAAAGAACAAGTAAAGAAAGAGCGGCAAAGTACACCAGAGTTACAGCTGATTTCAAAAATTAAAGAGACTGTAGCAGCAAAGTGTGATGAAGCAATAGCAAATCTAAATGAAGAGGAAAAGAAGGCATTAAAAGTCATCCAACTTGAGCACGACTTCTTGTACTCAGAGGGTTACTTTATTCCAGTGAGTATGACCATTGCACTAGATCAGAGATTTTCAAAATGTGGTAGGTACCTGCACTTGTGCCGATAGCCGTACATTTAATCATTCCAGGTGGTACATACAGGTGTAATAAAAAGAGATATACAGCATATGTTAGATGGTTGTCGTCGAAATTTTAGCATATTATAAATTATATAGATGGTAAAAAAAATTTAAAGTTTGAACATCTCTTATCTAGAACGTTTTTAAATGTTGTCAATAGAAAGAAATTAAATTTCAATGAAATATTTGCACAGAAAAAAACAAAGTAATAACACATTTACAAGTTTGATTTTTAAAAAAGCATACTAATTTGTCAATTAAGTCAAACATATGTAACAGTTTAACAGTGATTAATGTCCATGGAACATAAAATCATACTTATTGCTTGCCATTCAAAACCAACCCAAACATCATGAAAAGGGCGAAGTTACACTGACAGACCCACTCACACACAGACCTGCACGAAAATAAAAGTGTCAATGTGGAGAGGGCTGCATTCTGCTTGGAGCAATAAGAAATATAAAGCACAGGGTATGGGGAAAAACCTGAAAAAGGACTTCTTTTTTTTAGTTTTTCCCCCACCCTTACTTTTGAATTTCTTATTAAAATTAAAAATACTATTTAAATTGGAGTTTATCCATCTCATTTTTTTTTTGTAGTACTAGGTGTTGGGGGGTAAGGTTTTTTAACAATTTTCAATTTGAATATGACTGGTTATTATTAAAAAGATTTAATCTTTATTTAACAAATCCTTTTGTACACATATATAAAATAATTTATATTTAATATTTTTTTATTTCAGAGCCTTGAGGAAATGACAAATCAATACTGGCTGGAAGCAATGGATTTAAATTCCAAAATGCAGAGACTAAAGTATTACCTCTTTTTAAAAAAACGGTTGACATTAAAAAATGCTGAGAAGGAGAAGATTAAAAAGGAGCGAATGATCCATCATCCAGAAGGTGGCCTTGGTACATATGAGCATGGAAGACTTTTTATGCGGATCTATGATAGTACGATTAAAAAGTAAGTTTTTGTTTTACATATTTTTTATCTTTAACGACAGATTCAAAATTTCAATTTTATTAAGGATGAGCAAATAAGTTGATAACTGGATAATTGGTTGTCAATTTTATATTATAATAGTTATGTGAGAAAGAAAGGTGTCATTAAATGAAGGTAATTCATTATACTATTTCATATTTATATTTGATAATAGAGCTACTATTTAGATTACATAGAATATGAGTAAATACCTGTGTGAATAAAAAGTAGTTAGCAGACCTCTGATTTCCAAACAATTTACCCTAGCACCTGGACAAGGGAAAGTACCGTCTGCTTGCCTTTAAGAAAAGCTGACTCAGAGGAATCTAGAAGTACTCATCCTATATGTGTACATGAGTCAATAATTATTGTTTGAGCGAAAGCAGACTTTAAAAAAATAATGCTTTTATTGTAAAAGTATTCTTCTGCGAAGGTGTAACCTCATCTAAAATTGTCCCAGTAGAGATACTGCTGTCTAAAAGTGATTTCAAAGTTCACAAAAATAATTTATGAAATTAATCTCTGTTTTGTAATGTAAGCAAGAAAACGTATATGGAGACTGAAATGACAACAAGGAAATAAAAACATTTTGAAGAATTTGTTACATCTTGTCACGGAAATGAAGCTCATCAAAAATAGTAAACACTGATAATGGTACAGAACTAGAATATAACCCAATCTAGTGGAGAAAAAAATACATGATAGCAGCCTAGAGACTTGTAGATAAATAAATTTAATTTAAAAAAATCTAGATTTACATCTAAAATTTGGGTAGCATTTCCATTTAAACAAAAGCCGATCAGGGGTTAAATGGATAAAAACTAGCAAATGCTAATTAATTGGTGCAATGGTTGATTATGCCAAGACAAAATACCTACTGTTTAAAGTTAATATTGTCATTAAGGAAGTGATTTTTTTTATAAGTGATGGCTGATTTTTGCACTTGAGATATATTTTCTAACGTTTAAATTGTTCTAGTTTAAAAATTTTTTATCTAAATCAGAATTATTATCCATATGCTAAACATAAATATCTACAATTTACTCAAAACACATTTTCATTTAGTTGGAGCATTAAAAGAATCTTATTTTATCTTAACTGAAGCAACCCTAATTTTCATGTCACTGTCATGGCTTCATTATTAAAAAAAAAGTGTAATAATCTGTTAGGTCATTTGAAAAAAAAGAAAGAACAATTAAAAGTGTAATAATTAGTTGGGTCATTTGAAAGAAAAGAAAGAACAATTAAATGCCTTTTGTTTCTACTCAGAGACTGAGAAAGCTACTTTGTGATCTGGGAACACTAAAGTTTTTCAATTTCAAATATTTGTTTTTCTGTTTTGTATTGTCTGCTGAAGAAGGCATTGGGCCAAAATGTCCTTTGAATTGTTCTGTTTGTTTTTCCAAGACAAAACATATCTTGTTCCACTATTTATTTCACATGGCTTGAACGCAGTCTCCCATATATTATGATAGTTAGACCCCCAAGGGCCTTGGCTTCAATAATTAATTAAACCCTCACAAATGAAACCACAGAGCTGTTAATACAATTACAATTTAGCATATTTACACTTAGGGTAAATCTTTTATTAACTATCCACTTTGTGTTAAAAAGCAACTACCAGCATTGTAATTATTGTGCATTTTTGTATGTATTTTTTAAGGTGGCAGAATTACAACCTTGCATCAGCCATGCAGTTTGGAACTCCACTTGTAATTGACATGGACTATTTAGACTACATGCGGCCCCAGGATGTTAAAAATACAGCTTCCCAACTCTTGTCACTTTACTCCTTGAACAGAGCAGATACAAACCTGCCCTACCATTTACACTTTACCAACTGTTCTGACAATCACCCTTTGTACAGGTACAGTTGAACTTTTTATACTATTTATAGCTGATTTTTTTCTTTTGCCAGGCAATGGCTGGTTACAGAAAAGAAGCCCAGAGAAATTAAAATAACATTTTACAAAGGTGGTTCCCAGCAATTTAGTTACATTTTGAGTTCCATTTGCTGGAACATTTTCATAATATAATCATAACATGTTTTTTAAAAATTAAAAGTGAGTTTGTTTATAAGGGTATGGTAATTATTTGACAAAGTGTTAGGCTAATTCAGCGGATGGGATGTTTCACAACTGCTGATTCATTTTGAATAGACTATCTTATGAGCAAATTCTTTTTATTATTTTACCTCTTATATTTATATCTTGTAGCATATATAATATATATATAATATAGAGACTCAAAATTGTATCTAATTAGCTGCACAAAGCTTGTATTTTTTCTTTTTTGGTTGTCTGAAATCTATGCATGTTCAAATCCTTAGTTTTAACAAAAAGATGCTCCTAAAACAGGATGGTGAACTATGTTCCTACTTCTAGCATTTTCATGCCAATGGCTCCAGATTCTTCCCTACTATATCATGTCATAATATTTAATGTCAGATTAATTGAATGGCACCCTCTCTCTGTGTCACATTAAGTCGAAAAATGACTAGTTAATGGCACCTTCTCACTGTGTCACATTAAGTCAAAAAATGACTAGTTAATGGCACCTTCTCACTGTGTAACATAAAGTCCAAAAATGTCTAGTTAATGGCACCATCTCACTGTGTCACATTAAGTCCAAAAATGACTAGTTAATGGCACCTTCTGACTGTGTCACATTAAGTCCAAAAATAACTAGTTAGTTGCACCATCTCACTGTGTCACATTTTGTCAGAAAATGACTAGTTAATGGCACCTTCTCACTGTGTAACATAAAGTCCAAAAATGTCTAGTTAATGGCACCATCTCACTGTGTCACATTAAGTCCAAAAATGACTAGTTAATGGCACCTTCTGACTGTGTCACATTAAGTCCAAAAATAACTAGTTAGTTGCACCATCTCACTGTGTCACATTTTGTCAGAAAATGGCTAGTTAATGGCACCATCTCACTGTGTCACATTTCGTCCAAAAATGACTAGTGAATGGCACCATCTCACTGTGTCACATTAAGTCAAAAAGGACTAGTTAATGGTACCATCTCACTTTGTCACATTAAATCCAAAAATGACTAGTTAATGGCACCACCTCACTGTGTCACATTAAGTCCAAAAATGACTTGTTAATGTCACCTTCTCACTGTGTCACATTAAGTCAAAAAATGACTAGTTAATGGCACCTTCTCACTGTGTCACATTAAGTCCAAAAATGACTAGTTAATGGCACCTTCTCACTGTGTCACATTATGTCCAAAAATGACTAGTTAATGGCACCATCTCACTGTGTCACATTTCTCCAAAAATGACTAGTTAATGGCACCTTCTGACTGTGTCACATTAAGTCCAAAAATGACTAGCTAATGGCACCATCTCACTGTGTCACATTTCGTCCAAAAATGACTAGTTAATGGCACCTTCTCACTGTGTCACATTGCGTCCAAAAATATCTTAGTCTGATCTATGGCGTACGGGGTAGCAGAGAATTTTGTCTTTGGATAAATGTTGCTCTTGAAATACAGCTGCCAATTTTCCAAAAACTGATTTATAATATGAAATACTGGTAACTTTATGAAGTGGCAAGAGCCATAACTGTTTTTATCCTTTAGCAATGAAATGGTCTCTGATATGTTCATTATACTAATTGATCACCTTTAATTAACAAGCTAAGTTAAAAGATTACAGTCATGTAAATGTAATGTTTACTTAAATTTAAATTATATTTTGTATTGTTTTCGTAGGTTATTGCAAATTGAAATGCAAGATACTTCAGATTTTTTGGCATCTGTCTCTGAAAAAAGTTACTTGGACTTGTATGACAAAGACAAACTTGTATATCTGTCACCTGATGCTAAACAGGTAAGTCTGTGTGGATAGAAATTAATGTCCTACTACAGATCCCCATTTAGTAAATAAAAGCAAGAGTTCATAGGCCTTATAATTATAAATATCGTTATATCATCTAATAGTGTAGTAGAGTGATAATGCAGATGTTTTATTCTGTTGATGAGATCTGCTACATTTAACAGGAATATTTGTATCTATTTATCTTTATATATCTATGTATATATATATTCTGGTTTTGGTAGTGTTCGTTGCTGCATCCATATACTGGCATCTGTGCAACGGTTGGGGGAATGATGTTGCTAGTCTAACAGCTCCTAGCTGATGTCAGGGCAGCCTTGAAGCTTTCGACCGATGTCGAGTTCACAGTGGCATTGTCCAGGTGGTTCCATGCTATTACTGTGCGTAGGAAGAAATATTTTTTATACTGCACTGTGTTGCATTGAGGCACTTTGAAGCATTTGCTATTGTTTCTGGTGTAATTGTTTATGGGATTGTCAGTTGTAATGTCAGTGTTCAGTGAGCGTTTTGCTCTGATCAGTTTATCCGGCTTCTGTGGGTCGAGGTACGTGCCTGCTGGGATGGCCGGCACCAGTCCCATGATCATTTTATATAAGAATATCAGGCCGAGTCCCTCTCGTCTGTCTTTAAGGGGTGGGATTTCAAATCTTTTTAAGAGGCCAGTGACGAAGCCAGAAGTGGTGGATTTGTAGTCTTGAGCGATAAAACACACCGCATTACGTTGAATTCGCTCCATCTTGTCCACGTCTTGCTTAAGGTGTGGGTCCCAGATGATTGCACCATATTCTAGCAGTGGACGGACAAGTGCGAGATAGGAATTTCGTTTGCAGGAAGTTGGGCAGTGGCTCAGATTTCTTCGGATGAAACCTAGGGTGGAGTTGGCTTTTTTTGAAATTTTTAATATGGGGTGACCATTTTAGGTTATTTGAGAAAAAAATTCCAAGGTATGGATTGTTTGATATGTGTTGGAGAATTGTCTCGTTTAGTGAGTACATATATGTTGATGTTTTTTTTTCTTGAGAAGGTCATTGTGTAGCATTTGGTTTCATTAAATTTGATGCCCCATTTGTCCGCCCAATTCATAAGGCACTTCAAATCTGTTTGGAGGTGTTTGTGGTCATCGTAGCCGTTTATCTCTCTATAGACAAAACAGTCATATGCAAACAGCCTCACTTGAGATTTTACAGTATCGGGGAGGTCGTTTATAAGACAGAGGAAGAGAAGGGGGCCCAGCACTGTGCCTTGTGGAACTCCAGAGTCTACGGTGGCTTTCCCTGATTAGACACCGTCTACCGCTACTTGCATGGTACGTTGTGTTAGGAATGTTGAGAGCCAAGAGTGAAGGTTGCCGGTAATGCTGTAGCTTATGTAGCTGAAGGCTGTGTGGAACAGTGTCGAAGGCCTTGGAGAAGTCGAGAATTGCCATGTCGACCTGGGTACCTTTGTCATAAGAGACTAGGAGGTCATTGGTGGTGATGATTAATTGAGTTTCTGTTGAGAATCCAGAGCCAAAACCGTGATTTAGGTTGGTCAAAATGTTGTAGTGTTCAAGGTGGTTCATGATGTGGCGATAGATGATGTGTTCTAGGATTTTGCATGAAACAGGTCAGGGATATTGGGCGGTAGATTGCTGGGTTATGACGGTCACATTTCTTGTAGGCACTAGTGATATTTGCATCAAGCCAGTCTAGCGGGAGTTAGCCGGAGATGTGGGTCATGGTTGGGGCGATGTTATCAGCCAGGGTCTTCAGGACAACGTTCCGGATACAGTCAGGTCCGGGCGCTTTATTGGGCTTCAGGTTTTTGAGAAGCTTGGCTACTCCTGTTTCAGTTATGATTGAGGGGGGCCTATTGTACCAGGTGAAGGTTTTAGGGATGGTATGACTGTGGTGGAGATTTTGGTGAAGATGGATTGAAACTGCTTTAGGAGCATTTCTACTTTGCATTGGCCATTGCTTACAAGTTGCCCGTTTTTCTGGTGGGGGGGGGGGGGGGGGGAAGACCGGTGGTTTGGTTTGGGGGGGGGGGGTGGCTACGCCGATGTCTTGCTTCCTGGATTTAATGTAGCGCCAGAACGGTTTTGTGTTGTTGTTTTCGAGGCCTTCTTGGATGACTCCATTTGAACTTGTAAGATTTCCTGGGATTCTGGCGCGTTATTTCAGCTTTGGAGTAGAAGTCAGCCACTACTGCGTCATGGTCAGATATGCCTGGGACACACGTGAATTGTTTAACGAGGGTGGGGTTGGATGTGAAGATAAGGTCTAGGATGCTGTTTTGACGTGTAGGTGTCCTCTGCACTTGTGTGAGTAGGGAGGATGAGGTCAAGT
Organism: Lymnaea stagnalis; assembly: GCA_964033795.1. Taxonomy (NCBI): domain Eukaryota; kingdom Metazoa; phylum Mollusca; class Gastropoda; family Lymnaeidae; genus Lymnaea; species Lymnaea stagnalis. The sequence goes on along the minus strand of CAXITT010000628.1, from coordinate 46,483 downwards.
CCACCAGTGATAGCTGAATGGAGTTGTCTCTGCCAGTGGAGTGGGCAGTCTATATCGGGGCAGTTGAAGTCGCCGGCAACGATGATGTTGCGTGGGTGCTTGCCGTTGGCTGTAAGAATGTTGGATTTTTGGTCAAGGTCGCACTTCTTTTGGGCATATAGAAGGCACCGATGTAGAGGTCTTTCTTGTTTTTTAATTTTACCTTTGCCCATACTATTTTGAGGGCTGTGACCATACCAATCAAAATGTTAGTCTAATGGGCTGGAAAAGTGCTTAGAGAGTTATAACAATTTTTTGGCTAAGAGAGTTTTAACAATTTTTTGGCTACTCATACTGCAGCTTAAGAGGCTAAACAAGGTTTATCAATGTACACTAAAGAATTTAAGAATGCAGTCTTAAAAGTTTATTGTTTTCAAATTAAAAAACTACGTTACATATATCAATTTCCCCAGAACATTGAAGAATTGAAGTCTCTTAAATTTTGATCTCTTAATGTCTCCCCACAGGTTATGACAAAGTTTGATCCTGACGCTGTGTATATTATTGGAGCTTTTAATGATAAAGGAATACAAAAACCTGTGTCCTATGCCAGAGCTAAAAAACAAGGAATCAAAGTTATGAAGTTTCCCTTAGATCAGTATCTGAAGTAAGTTTAGTTTGATCCCACCTTAAGTTATAAAGACATCTTGCCTGGCACATAAAGTTTTCAGAAATTGGGTTTATCTTTTCACTCTAACCTTTGATTGAATTAACTTGTCACTCTACCTTTGATTGAATTCTTTTCACTCTAACTTTTAATTGAATTAACTTAAGGTTAATAATTAACCTTAAAACTGACAGGCGGGATAAAACAGCTCATAAAAGACTTTGGCATTTAAAATTATTTTATAAAATTAAATTTTTATGTATATCTGTGTAATGACATGCAGTCATTGTCATAATCACATGATAAAGAATCATTCAGACAACTAAAAGTAAAAACTGCACAGGAATAACAAATCGTGATGAAAAATCGTCTGATATTTCTTATTTTGTATCGAGAATGTTGGCTATTACTGTTAGTATTACCTGGTGACAAAAATTAAATTATGAAGAATTATTCTACAACTATGAAAATACTAAGATGACTGTTTTGTATGATTTATTGCTTACTAAATTTTTGAAGTTTTATTATTTTTTTTCAGTTGGAACCTTGGTACTAAGTGCATTACATTGGACCAAGTGATGAAAATCATGACGTCCTTGAAAAACAAAGAGTCATGGTTGGATGCTTTTAAGAAGTCAGTACCCAAAAGGAAACTCAGAAATTAAATACAGTGCATACAGAAGCAGTTTATGGGAGAACTTTCTTACAGTTTTAGAGAAAATATTATTTTTCACGAATCCCCACTTATGGAGTTATTAAATAAAAATGTTAGTGAAGATTTATCTGAAATAGTTTTCTTGTATAAGAAGTTGTTAAAATTATATTTTGCATTATTAATATAATGAAAACAAAGTCAGTAAATTTTGTTTGTTTTTGTTTTTTTATTATCATTTGTAATAACTCATATATCATAAATGACAGCTTGCAAAAAATTATTTTTAGATTATTTTCTTTTGCCCCAAAGTTAGATGAAAATAACTAATACCACTACTCTATGTATCTCAAATGATGAGACAGAACATTGACATACCGGGTATTTTAATAGAACAAGAGGGTTGCATGTTAAGTATAGCATTTTGGAGCATTCATTAGACATATGTAATAACTGGAATACTGAACTGTTACTGTTGTTACAAAATGTTTTTGCACAGTAATGGAATTATATATTTCTGACTGGTCGCTCGTCGCCATGGTATGCAGGCGTTAGTGACCAACTCCGTTTGGCAAAACTCGTGCGAAGACGCGCTGAAAGACGCTGGGTAAAGACTGGACTGAGTGTTGACAGACAGATCTTTTGGACAGCGAAAGATGCTGTGGCAGAGATTGTACAGAGGGCAAAGGATGACTACTGGAGCTCAAAGGTCGAATCATGTGCATCAACCAAGGCGTTGTTCAGCGCTATTAACCGTCTCCTTGGCAATAGCAAGAATTTCACCCTCCCTACTGACATTGCACCAGAGCAACTCCCTGACGCCTTTGCGGACTTTTTCATCACCAGGGTGCAAACGATCAGGGAGGAGCTAGACAGCGCGACCCCTACACCTTCCTCACCGTTCTCGGAGGACGTTAGTCAGACAGAATCATTTGATAGTTTTCTGCCTGTGACTGAGGATGAGGTGAGGCGAGTCATCATCAGGTCTGCTCCCAAGTCTTGTGCCCTCGATCCTATCCCCGTCCCACTGCTTGTAGAATGCCTTGACGTCCTCCTCCCAGCACTCACCTCCATCATAAATTCTTCGATTCTCTCTGGCATATTCCCTCCCATTTTTAAACGGTCGATTGTCCTGCCCCTCCTAAAGAAACCCTCACTTGATCCAAACACACTCAAGAATTACCGCCCCGTCAGCAACCTCTCCTTTCTCTCAAAAATCATAGAAAAACTCATACTCTCTCAGCTCTCTGGCTATCTTCATTCTCGCAATCTCTATCCTTCCTCTCAGTCCGCCTACCGACTTGGTCATAGCACAGAAACAGCACTGGTCCGAGTCATGAGTGACCTCCTGCGCGCGATGGACGATGGCAAACTCTCTATTCTCACTCTGTTAGATCTCTCTGCTGCATTTGATACCATTGACCACCAGATTCTTCTTGACCGCCTTCATCTTTCTTTCGGACTTACTGGCTCAGCTTTAAACTGGTTTCAATCATATCTTTCTGACAGAACTCAAAAAGTCTCTATTTCCAACCGCTCTTCCAAACCTTCAGCCCTGTCTATTGGAGTTCCTCAAGGATCGGTCCTTGGGCCGGTCCTTTTCATCCTCTACACTAAACCTCTATCATCTCTCATTAGCCACCACTCAGTTTCCAGTCAATCCTTTGCTGATGACACTCAAATCAGTGACTCTTGCTTTCCTGATCAACTTGATGCCACAATCCTTCGCATACAGGAGTGCGTGGACGATGTAAAGCGTTGGATGACTTGCAACAAACTGAAGCTAAATGATGATAAAACGGAAATCCTTCTCATCCACTCTCAAAACAAACCTCTCCCTCCATTCGCTCCTTCTTCTATATCTATTGGCAACTCTGACATCACACTCTCTCCCTCTGCCAGAAACCTTGGAGTCACGCTTACGGACACCCTCTCCATGGACAAACATGTCACGAATATATGCAGATCAGCATATAACGAAATTAGAAAAATCAGCACCATTAGACACCTCCTCTCCTTTGATGCCACAAAAACTCTCGTCTCTTCACTCATTCTTTCAAAATTTGACTACTGTAACATTCTTCTCTCAGGCATTCCTCAACACCACATAGAAAAACTTCAGAAGGCACAGAACTCAGCATGCAGACTCATTTTTAAATTAAAGAAACATGACCACATTCAACCACACATGCGGCAACTCCACTGGCTTCCAATATCCTCTCGCATCAAATACAAGTCTTCCAATCTTTGCTTCAACTCGTTCACTGACCCTCACTTTCCTGTCTATCTCTCTGAACTGTTGCTTCCTTACATCCCCACAAGACAACTACGTTCTTCCATTGACAGTAGAACCCTCTCAATCCCAAGAACTAAAACTAAGACCATCGGTGAACGCTCCTTCTGCTTCCATGGGCCCACGTTCTGGAACCAGCTCCCCTTCCATATACGTCATAGTGAAACCTCGTCCATTTTCAAAAAGTCCCTTAAAACTCATCTGTTTAGGTCCGCCTATGACCTGTGATGCACCCTCCTTGCCCTACCTAATTTTCTGTTTCGGTTTAATCCTGAAGTGTCAAAGTGTCCTCTTTTTATAGCCATTTTCATTGTTTCTATAGAATAGTAGTTACTATCCTAGTGTCTCATTTGTATTTACTTAGTTTACATGTTTTAATAATTGTAAAGCGCTTAGAGCTTTATGATAAGCGCTATATAAAAATGCCTAAATAAATAAATAAATAAATATACACATAAAGGGTTTTCTAAGCACTTTGGGAGGAAATGGAATGGTCAAAATGCATATTACAGTTTTTATAACATTAAATACATTTGCTTTACTTGTTCAATATAAATGCACTCAAAATTTCTGTTGAATAAGTTAACTATTTCATGTCCTTAAAAAAATCAATGTCCTTATGCATATAAAAATAAATAATGTTTATAGTAGAAATACCAAGACTGGACTACTTTTTAAAGATTGTGTCATGGGTATATGGGAATTTGCTTCATTGAAACAAGATTTTACAAGAAGCCTTACTCCTGGCAAAAAGTTCTGTAACTTCAAAAGAAGCCTTATTACTGGCAAACAGTTAATGGCTGACTTTGAAACAGTTAAAGTTACAAGGAAATAAATCATTGGAATAGTCTCTCCCACAAAAAACTTTGATAACTGTAGCATACCTCAAAGATTTATATAAAAATTTTATAATTTTGAAAAAAAAAGGATAATCATTTGTAAATACTTCAAAATTTGACAAAATGATACTTGCATTCTTGTAGCTACTGCAGAGGCTTATAGAACACTGCCAGTTAAATGTTTTTTAAATGACACTGCCAGTTACATTCACCTAAACAGGTCTCAACCACCACCATACTGACATATTTTTTTTAAAACGAAGTGGCTATTTGCACCTGGTACCATAAGTGAGAGGTTGGGATTAAAATACTATTTAAAACTTTATTGAAATGAAAGAGAATTTAATGGACTATATGTTTGTGTAAACTTAATTCTTCAGTTAACTAAAATAAACTACCACATGACATCCGAATAACACTGAGTCAAAATGGACCCAGACACGCAGCGCTGCCATTTGCACCCGGGTACCATTACACTCAAGCTATTGGAGATGTCTCTTTGCCAGGACAGCCCCCATCCGAGTGCGCCCTATTGGGTTCCGCTGGGGGCGGCCCCAACCCAAAGACACCCGGTCGGTCCGACACTGTGTTTGCGAACAATGCACACGATTCACTTTCTTAGGAGTTGGGATGGTAAATTTACGTCCTAATGTCTTCCCCCACCCATTTCGGGTAAGCGTTGGACGCCCTTTAAGAGGGTTTCTACAGTGGGTTTCCACGACGCAACTAATTTGCCAAGTAGCTGGGACAAAACGGTTGCATTAAAGCAGCTTTATAAGGCTGCATAGTAAGAATCATCGGCTAGGGGTTATCACCTTTGCCTCATATCCGTTAACGGCAACATGTAATCATGATTCCTACCCTGCTTTTGCCTTTACTTCCAATTGTGAATTGTCACAGCTGGCAGCCCTGTAGGTGCTGTTTTATTTATGGCAGGTACCGAGCACGTCCCTTGTCTGCCCATGCAGGACGCGCCACAGTGGTCTTGTTCCCTGGGTAACGTCCTGGGGGTCGGCGGCCGACGCCTCCTAATCGGCAAACCACCACAGACTTGTCGACCGGAGCCCCAGGGGAGGAAATTTCTTCATTAATATTTTCCTTTATATTATAAGTATAAGTCACAACTTTATTTTTTAAAGTTTTTCAGTTCTCTTTGCAATTCAATAAGTAAATTAGAAGTCCATCATTTTAAAAGGTGTTGTCACTTTTGTAGGGATGCGAGAATGAGTAAAACAATTTGTAGGAGATGCAAGACTAGTTACATAATTCTTAGGGAGTGCAGAGTATAGAAACGGTTGGGAAACACTTTTGTAAATCGTAATTAGTTTAAGTTTAAATCATCAGCTGCTAGTGGAATATTTATTGTTTCTCAGTGAACAAACTGTTGGGTCGCCTTTCTTTCAATAAGAAGATGCAAATCCAGTTCTTTTCTCACTCTCTGTCATACTTCACAATGACGAATTATCGGTAAGTGAATGGTGCTGTTTCAAATGTCTTTGTAAATTAAATGATATTTTGGGATATCCTGTGGCTCCAAAGGGCTGCTCACCATAACTCTGCCCTTCATTGCTCCTCTGTAAATCACTTCTACTACATCAATAAAGTCTTGCTTATTCTTAAAGCTGCCAACAAATTTGGTGTGGTCTGGACTTCTGAAAAACAAATACAAATACAAAAAAGGTCATCTTCACACAAGGTTACCCGGTAAATAAATTTTAAAATAGATTTAAAGGTTTACTCCATAGGAAGTAAATAGAAAAGTTAAACTATAATTCGGGTATTTGATTTACTGCAATTTGTTCAAATTAGGACAACAGCCAATATTCCATTCATTGTACTGAAACCATAAAGTGGTTTTACCAGGAGGCTCATCACAGAGCTTGTTATAGCCCACTGAAGGTACCTTGAAGGAAACAAGGCTGCTCTTTCACATCTAACTTAGGAAAAAGGAAAGGTCAGTCAAGCTGAGCACACATCAGTTTCCTTTGCCTTTGCAGAATGAAGTTCCATTTGTAGTTGTAAGGGGAAAAGGAAAAGTTAAGCAGCTGTTCTTCTCATCTGTTGAAAGTGCACAAAATGGATCACAGGTTTACCATTTATTTCTCCTCCATTATCCACCTGGTGTTGTGCACACAGGATCAACTACACTATAGCCATGGAATATTGGAAAACTCATTTCACTTCCTACAGCCCCCTGTTATTTTCACACCTTAACCAGGAGGAAAGGATCAACCAAGGCAGATTTAGCCTTCCACACCCAAACACCAGAGGGCACAATTCCCTGCTTGCTGCAATATAAACCACTGAACTACTAGTATATGAATTATTGTCCATATGACAAGCCCAGTAGAAGTATTAATTAACAAAAAGTCGAAATAGCTTACCCCCAATCCACTTTTATGTGCTGACCATTAAAAAAGAAAATAGTTGAAGGAATAAGTGAGATGTCAAAATACTGAGTGTAGATTGGAACTTTATCAATGTCTACAAGATATATGACTGCCATGTTTGATAATTCGTCTGCAGTCTTCGAAAGCTGAAAGTATACAGATACTTTGTTTGAAAAATGTTTAAAATATTTAATCTAACATTTAAATTTGTTTAACAATGTTATATTTAATGGCATAATGTAAGATTGGGCAGTCAGGATGGGGATGAGTATGTCTGGAATGCTAAATCATAAATCCGTTAATTTTTTTTCTTCAAATAGCTATAAAAGTTAAGCCTCAAAAAAATGGCACAGTTATGGCGAATGAAAAGTAAAATTCGCTACATATATATAAATCATGAAAACTACGATTAATTGAAATTAATAGAAGAAATAAGGAAAATTCAATGTAAAATTTCATATTCCTTTGCATTACCAAGCTTGTAAAATTTTAGTTCAATTCTTGTACTAAAAGCACAACTCATCTTCTAAATTCATGTCAATAATTCGAGATCTGTATTTTGATCAATCTTATTGTAGAGAGGACTAATGAACCAAGCCAAGTTTATGCAAATTGAAAATAAATTCTTTATTTTGTACAGAAATGTAGGCAGGAAATTTAATTTTAAATTATCTGTAAATAGACCAGTTTTTTAACTAAAAAACATAAAAGTAAGCACATACATTCAACTGCTTGCTTGCTTTACTGGTTCCATAATATTATATACTATGAAATATTTATAAACTTTAATATTTTAAGGATAATTTTTATTTGTACATACATTATTTACATTTTATGTTCTTATGGGTAAAACCAAATTCACCACAAGTTTCAGTTGGCAAGAGTTGCCCACCCCGGCTCTAAAGTATTTAAAAACTGAAGAAAATTTAATTAATTGTAAACCAGTGCTGGATATAGGATTTATCAAATCTAGGAAGTCACCCAGCTTGCTATGGTTTTCTCCTCACCAAGAAATGTAAAATAAGAAATTATAAAAAATGATAAGATAACATTTTTTAATTGATCCAAATAAATGGAAATTTGTTTTAATTACATTGCACATATTATTTTCAGTCCTGAAAGTCTTTGTGCTTTGTTGTTTGTTTTTTTAATTGATCTTTAGCAAGGCGTTAGAGGACCGTTGTGTTGTGAGATTAATAGTGATATGTGTAAGTTTTTCAGTGCATGTTGATACTTTGAACAGAGTCTCGCTTTTCGTTTGAATGGAGTTCACTATTTTTTTTCAAGATCATGGATAATCAATGTCTATAGCAACTTGTCCTCAGTTGGTTGTTCTGATCCTTGCGAATAGTTTCTGTTAAGTTACTTGCCCCATACCAATGTAATGTATTATTAATTATGTTGTTTTTTAGTGGGAATGAAATTGTCAAAAAAGTTAGTTATAGTTAAATTACCATATTTATTGGTGTATAACACGCACAGGCGTATAACACGTACCATTCGCGCCGCTATGCACTATGGGTCCTTAAAATTACATCGGCGTATAACACGCACACATCATTTTCCCCCTATCTTTAAAAAGTGCATGTTACACGCCAATAAATATGGTATATGCAAATCAGATGCAAACATATTTTTTATTATAAGCAGTGAGATGACCTAAAATTGATATTTAAATTAGTTATTGGTAACCTAACACTTCAGTATTGGCTATTCAAAAATTGTGTTTTTCTTTTATGAAGACTGAAGGGCTTTTTTACCGAAAATACCACCATGGAGAGAGGGCCACTGGGTTTTTGCTGGCATTGAAAGAAGGTTGGTGATGGTGCTGTTTTCATATTAAGTGTAAGGCCAACGTATGATCCCTTTCCAGGAATGCATTGAGATATATATATTGTACCAGGTTCACAGTATTATCTTAGGCAGATGGGCAGGTTATAAAAACATAAATCAGATAAGACACAGAATCTACGAACACTAGGCCGTGGTCCATCAACAAAACTTTGTTGAGACAAATGTCTGTGTAACACAGAATGTAGAAAATATGTGAATACCCGTGAAGCGCAAATGGAATAGACAGTTTGTACCAGCCACGCTTTTATCACTTATTATTCCCTTCATTATTACCATGGGTGTGGGGGGAAAACTATGATAAACTCAAACTCCATTTGAGGTACTTTAACAGATTTTTTAAAATATTGTCCTTTTGCCATATATGATACATAATTTTAAAGTGCTAGCTAAAAGCTTTATAAAAACACCAATTTCATCTTTCTAGCTAGCTTTTATAGAAGTGGAGTATGATTTTTGTGAATTCTTTAAATCCCCTTTTTTATCTTTGTATTTAAGTTAAATTTTAACTGTGAAAACTTATAACTGACTTTCCAAATTTCTGTCTTATTTTGCCCGCAACTTCTTTGTCTTTATTTTAAAAGATAATACTACCAAATTTTCAGGAGACATTCTCAATGCAATTAAATATAAAACAACGAACAGCATTTCATTCTTAAATGATAGATTAAAGTAGCATTTAAAGAGTTTGCCATGTGCAAACTGCAAATATAAAAATAAAACCATTTAACACTGAGTCTGAAGTGGTAGACTACTTACTTGTACCCGGTAATTACTATTTGGATTTGGATGTTTTTTTCATTTATTTATTGCCAATGTCAGCGTAAATGGTGAAGCTAATCATCAGCTAAGCATTAGGCTAATGCCAATCTAATACTTTGTGACACTTTACTTTGTCATTGTCGCAACTTATTATTATCTTTCATAATTATACCATAAGTCAAATAGTCTTATTCTTATAAATTACTTAACTTTTAAAATAAGGGATTACCCTCGAAGTAATAGTACTAACTAAATAGACTTACATATATGATACTATTACTATATTTATAGCCGATAGCCAGGACTAACTTCAAAATTGTTTTTCAACTTACAATATTATCAATCTGAAGACAACTAGTGTCAGTTTCCCGACCAAATCTTAAGACCAGCACTACATCTTCGGTTTCTCTGATAACCTTATCAACTTCCTTTTTGGATGACAGTGTAGACAACATGTAACTCATGGTGTTGTTTTGTTTTTTTTTTAAACTGATGTGGGAAGGGGTTTTGCCTCGTTCAATATACGGACACAACGGTCTCCAATTTTATTTGAGTTTTTTTATTTGTTAGTCTGTTTTTATCATCTGATTTTTATGTAAGAGTGACCTGCCTTTATCAGCACCTATAATTCAGATTTTAAAAGGGTAGAGTCGCCTTTCTTCTTTTAAAATTTAACTTCGTTTTATTAGTTTTAACAGTAATTTAATGCCAGATATCGTAAATTAACATAACTGTAATAAATAGTGACTGATGCGGTGTCCCTGTAGCAAAAGACAAATCTTCTTACACCTACAGTATTCCATTCTCAATATAGGCAACTCCTGATTGTAATTACCGTCGTTCACGGTTTTGATAAATAAAAGATTTTGAAAGATTCATTAATTCATTTAGATAGACATATTCAGAATATTCATATTCTTAAATTTAGTTATGTACCAAGCTAATACTTAATTGAGTTATCAACGCAGAAGAGATTCTGTGAAATTTAAGTGTCCCTTGACATGAATGACATGATTGCTTTCAATTTCAAAAAAATCTTTTCTTCTTCATTGTTACTAAAGTAGGCCTACCCAAATAGTAATGTTGTTTTATAGGGTTTATTAACTATTATAAATTTTAAAAAACTGTTTGCTTAGTCTTAGTTTAAACTCCTTAACAAGAGTAAATCAATTTTTTTAAAGTGATTCTTGTCCCAGAGTTAAAATTAAAGGCCTATTACTATTAGCATCAGGCCCAGTTCCATATAAAGGCATGGGCATGGGCACTTGCCCAGGGCCTCACGCCTCTATGACTATGGGGTCTCAAACTAGGGAACCTCACACCTCTAGAGAGCCTCACGCTTCTAGGGGCATTATGGTTCCAATATTGTTAATGAATATTGAAATATTTTTTTAGCAATTTGTATTCAAAATGCAGGCAGGAAAACTGTTTCTTTAATTTTGACAAAAAAGTTTTTCGATTTTCACATCAATTAAATTTTTTGGTAATAGTAAGTTTCAGAAAAAATTTACTTTTGATAGTTTATTTGAAAAAAATGGGGGGGAGGGTGTCGTAGTAAATCAAAGAGTCTTACAAAAGGCGCTATAAGTTCATTATTTAGCAATTTAAATTTAAATGAAAAAAGAGAAATAGTAGTTAGAAATTCCAAATGAATTGTTTAAGCCCCCAGGTCTTGGTGGTAGACCCCTGTTTGTTCCTAGCATATATCAACACGAGAAGCTGACTTCCCAAGCAAGACTGCTCCCGGACGACACAGCGGTGAATAAGACAATTGGCAACAGTACTGACCAGGACCAGCTACAATACAGGACCTACATCAGTTAGCTGAATGGGAGATGAGCTGGAACATGGAATTTCATCCTGCCAAGTGCCAGACCCTGTCCGTCCCCAGAAGTAGAACCCCTCTTCACCCACCTAATGAAATGCAAGACCATATGCTTGAGTCAGTTTCCTCTGTAAGGTACCTCTGTGTTACCGTTCAAAGAGAGGCAGCTGGGATGATCACATTAACAATGTGTGCAGCCGGGCAAACAAGACCCTAGGGTTCCTAAGGCTAAATCTAAGGATCGGCAACTCCAGCATGAAAGAAAAAGCCTATTCATGAATGATTGGTGTTTTTTTGTACTGATGAAGTCATTTGCCGAAACGTCTACATTCATATTTTGTATTATCATTTTAAAGCTTAACATATATTGTTTTATTTACACAAATTCTTTGTGTCTAACTAATCTACAATAAAACTTTATCGCAGTCCAACACTCTTGTAATTAGTTAATATTAAACGCTGATAGAGTCATAGCCCAGCCAAACGTGTGAAATGAGCACACACCCCTTCTCAAACAAATTAAAAGAAACAATGTCAAAAACACAAATGAGTGCTCATAATGGTGCAGTTAAATAGGTGTGATGTGTTCGGTGGCAGATGAAGTTAAAGTATTTAGTGATACCGGTACTCGTGAAAATTTTACAAGAAATACAGCATATGTCTTTATTCTGTGGTCTGTTCCTGCATGTTTCTCAGGTATCTTAAATTCTGATTTACTTATGCTGTTAACCGTGCAATTAAATTAACACAATTAAAATCAGATCAATAAGAAATTACAATAGAGAGGAATTGGGAATATTATTATTATTAAGGTTCAAGAAGAGACTGAGAAGCAATCATGATACCCTGGATATAAAAACTGAACTTAACTCCGACATATGAAAAATCATGAGAGGGAATCTTTTAAAATATTTTTTATAGAAATCTGTAGACTACAGTAGAGCATCCAGACAGGAACCTCTTTTGTCTGTGGGGACTGCTTGGGTGTATGTCCATTTATAGAAGCAATACTTCTAATTAGGTTCTTTTAAATAAAAGCATGACTTGGAGTTACCACCCAGGACACCCTGAGCATAAAGCCTCCCTTACAAGTTATAGTCTGACTTTCAACAACCCACCCCCCCTTCCCCCCAAACTAATCTATTACCCCTGTACTCTCCAGAGTAATAAAAAAAGATAAGATTATTATAGAAAATTGTTTCCTGAACCTTAAAAATTTAATTATTATTTAATCAATTGTAAAAAATGGCAGGAGTGAATAATGTGCACTGAAACTGAAAGCATTGCAACAAAATAAAACCCCACAAAGTCTTATTCTATACATTTTCAACGATATCTTCAGTTAAATTTAAATATGTAAATAAAAATAAAACGCCACAATTTTTTAATATACCTGAATTTAGTTTTAATAAAAACATTTTAAAAATAATACAAAATATTTTCTTTTTAATAGTTTTAATTAAGTTTAGTGAACATTAAACAGAACACAGCAGGAAAAAATATTGAAATCTTACAGAAATTGTTCAACAGATTTTTTAAAAAATTAGCACTTCATTTGAAAAACTGATATAGCTGTTTACTGCTAAACACAACATTCTTCTTCTTTATAAAACGCTGGAATAGTGTAAATGTGTAAAGCAATATCAAAGTGAGGTACCATAACCAAAATAAATTACATAGGGTATTTCAATTTCCATGAAGTCAACATAAAAAGTATAGGGCCTGTACAGGAATTTTAACATAAAGAGAGTATCAATCTGATATCTTATCTTCAGCTAGTGTAATGATAAACCTTTTCACAAAATGTCAACCAAATAAATTTAAATAGTCCATTATATACTTCACTATTGTATTATTGGAAGTTTAATAAGAATTCTGGGTAAACATAAATAAAATTGACACAAAGAGAAATGAGTTGACAATAATAAATTTAGACTATTATTCATATTTTGTTCATTTATTATTTTTATTTTGTTTCAAATGGAACAGATTTAAAATGCAAGTATACTTTGTATTCAACTCCATGGAAATCTCCTAAATAGCCTGAATCCTCAAGGCAATCCCATAGCTTGAAAGCAGCCCTGATGTGAGAATTTCAGAATACTGAACCTGAAGAAAATAGATATGATACATTTTTTATATTTATTTACATCAGCTTTTAATACACGATTTTATCTAGAAAGTAGAAATGAAGAAATGTTATTGGTAAAGAGTTGGAATTCTCTGCACTTAGGATAGATCCAAATACATACATTAAGATATAGCTACACTAAGAGCTGAATAATCAAAGCAATTTAAAATGACAGACAAGTAAACAATTATTTTGTTGCCCATCTTACAGAGGTAAAGCTCTGTAATCTCTTATAGGTATGTAAAAACTGAAATACAGCTACTAATATTCAATTATACCGATTTTAACTCATTCCTGGAGATTACTGGTAATTCTAAATTTTGGGCATCTGACAGATACGACCAAATGTGCCCTGACACACACCTCTTTGTTTTTTTAAGCAGCAACAAATCATGTGTACCCTGACTTCTGCCATGGCATGATTCTGCATCTTTCTGTATGCTTTCAATGAAGAAAAATAGAAGTTTTGCTCTTGTTTTGTTTATAATCCATATACTGGTAATCGATTGTTAAATTTCTATCACTTGTCTGTCCATGGTGTCAAAAATCCACAGTTTTTTGTCATTGCTGATTATATTTTGGTTATATTTTTCTTAAACCCCATCCATTTCCGGTAAGAATAATAGAAAATTGGAGTTATTTCCCATAGTTCAGGAATACTATTGAAAGTCCGTGGGTGAGCTTCCTGTAATATAATTTTAAAAAACACATTACCGGTATTTACCTTGAGTAAAGTAAAAAAATTCATTAACCTATTTCTTTTCTTTAGGACATTGACATCTCTCCTCTGGTGGAATTTCCGCCATGACTTGTTCGGCGTGAGCTCCACATCCTAAAATGAGGAAAATTTGATTTCTATAAATATTTACCAGTATCTCATCGAAAGTTTAGAGACTGAAAAGTTATGATATAAACATAGCTTAGATGAACTTCAAGCATAGAAAGGTTATACATTATACAATGAAACCTTTGAATTGGGACCAAATCACAATCTAGATTAGTAATAAAGCAGATTGAGAATTAAATTATTTATTTTCCGGAAATTCATAAAAATCAAGTATGCGCCTCAAATTATAAAATTAATTATAATTATTAGAAACTGGCAATGGTACTCAATGAAGTTGCGAGTCTTAAAAAGATTCTCACATGTCAGAAATTGATGTCAACTCACCACAAAGTAACAATTTAAAAAATTGGATGGTGATGTTAAAGAGGTATTTATCACAAAAATTAGAACATGTATTTTGGATATTTTTTTAAATTTCACAATAGCTATCATGAAGCAGATTATTCTGAAATGTGCTACAGAATCTGACAGCTGCTGCGGGGACACTGACATCGCTGATCAAGTGGAACATCTTTTAAAACTTGATCTTTGTGCATTCCACATCCTGCAGAAAGAAATTTGCAGTGGACGCTAGTTTTTAAAAAGTTTACAAGCAGGTATTCACAAACCATGATGACACCCATTTTTCATATCTAAGGATGCATTTTTATTTTTAAATTTATAAGAGGCCATAAGTTAGATTATCGGGTGACCCAACCAAGATATTTGTATTCTCATTTGAAACCTTTTTTTTTTAAAAACTAGGTTACTATGTCATATAGAAATAAATATTTTTTATATCATGCATGTCCATCACCCTTAATATTCACATAAATCTTATAAAAATTTAAAGAAATGCAAAATTTAAATTTTATTTACCAGTAGGCCTATAAATCTTGATTAAAACTTAAAAAACATAAAAAAAAAAAAAAAAAAAAAAAAAAAAAAAAGGAGTAGCAATCTATTTCAAATACTGGGTTTTACTATTAGCAGAAAAATTTGGGCTTACCACATAGGACGATAGGCCCTTTCTATTTACTATTTTAGAAGCTACCTATATATATGTATTAGTGTTTATTCTTACTAATTACTATCTTCTCTACTAGTAATGTATTTATTATAGGGCATAACAAGGCCCTATTCATACTCATAGGCTTAAATTTTATCTTATAAACTATTACACCATCAATAGTCCATACCATTCATCAAAATCATAGCTCATATGGTATATTAGACATATTGGCACATTTATTTAGGTTATTACTACCGGGTCCTTCCAGTACGGTAGTAGTACAACCTCAAACTGACTTTATAAAAACAATCTAATAAGTAAGCCTATATTCTACATACAGTTTCAGTTCCAGCCTACTAAAGAGATATAGACTTTTGTGTATTTGTGTATTTGTACTGGTATATCCCAACACATAAAAAAGAATAATTTTAGGGATGTACAAGGTACAAATTAGTATTTAATTTAACCTACAAACTACAATCATTTCCAACTCATTTCTGTCATTGGTAGACTTATTACTTTTTATGGTCAATGTGCGCCATACTGGGTAACGTGTGTCTGTGTAGGATTCTCTGCCTTTTTTTTCATCTTTGTCTTGTTACATGAATTAACTTTTCCTTAATATGACAATGGTATGTTTTACATTAAAATTTCATTGGTTGGTTTATTATAAAATTAAAATTTTTTGTCAATTGGGAAAATGGGTTTAACTATTTTATTGATTTGCTGGCAATTTTTTTTTTTTTTTTAACATGAAATAAAGTGTGTAAAAGTAAAAGTGTATTATATGAAACTGTAAGTTGGATTTTCATTTTTTTACCAGTGTGTCACTGTAGATCCACAAGTTTCAGTTGAGGGAAACGAGCATGTACCAACTGAAATTATGACAGGGAAGAGGACGATGCGGTCGTTGAGTCTTCTTGCAAAATTTCTAGATCAGTGGTTCTCAACCTTCCTAATGCTACGACCCTTTGCTAATTATTCCCTGTGGCCCAGACATTATTTTGGAATGAGCCAAAATTTGATAGGTGTGCAAATTTGTTTGTCATTTTTTTTGTTTTAAACAATTGATAATAACATGTGGAGAGTTATCTGTTCAGAAATGGATAAGGGTGTTAAAAATATAAATGTGTTTTGTTTAAACTTTTCATTGGAATGGCACACTAGGGGATTGTGTGGCTAGCAGTGTCCAGTCAATCTTACTAAATCAATATCTACGTTAACACTAGTCTAAAATCCGTCAAAACTACAGGCTCCCGTAGATGTAAAGGTGGAGCTATAGTAGGCCTATTTCCTTCTACAATTTCATCCCCTTCTTTCTTATCAGGATCAGAATCATCTAATCCCAATTAAAGCTCAATAGTAGTCTCAGAACAAAAGGTTTCATCAAGTGGGCTTAAGTTGTCATCAACAATAGCACTAGGTAGCACCATGGAAACAACAAATATAGATCCACAAAAAAAAATCAGTAATTGGTAGATTTTCATAATTTAAAAGGCAAATTAAAAATTGACTTTTTCCCTAACAAATAAACATTCTGCCCGAGCGTGTGGTGAAAGGTTATATCCTCGTTTTTGTGTTTATATTAGATACACCTCTAAGATGTCAACAATAGCGCTAGGACTTCGAAACAAAAAATACAGATCCGCACAAAAAAGTCAGTAATCGGTTGATTTTCATAATTTAAAAGGCAAATTAAAATTAGACTATTCCCATAACGAATAAACATTCTGCCCAAGACTGTGGTGAAAGGTTATATCCTCATTTCTGTGTTTATATTAGATACCCCTCTATATGGCAAATAGACGCGCTTGGGCCACAGGAAAAACGATTGGCTAGTGAAAAAAAGACGCGCTTGGGTCACACAGAAAAAGTAGGTCACTGCAAAAAGACACGCCTGGTACTATAAGGGGTAATACAGTTCCTCATCATGTATTGTCTACAGTTCCTCATGTATTGTCTATTGTGTTATAAAATTAAAAATGCATTAAATTATCATGAGTTATTGGGTATCCTAGTTCTTCTTATTATATTATATATAACTTTTAATTGGTCCTTGCCTCCCTAATTCCTTAATGACCTTAATTTAAATTTAAATTATTAAATTTTTAAGTTATTCTAGTAGACGTAAATCATACGTTGTTATTTAGGGCATTTAAGGTATTTATAAATAGTTCAATAATAAAATACAAAACTAAAACTTCAAGTCAAGCCATCCATTGTGGCATCACGCAGACTCACCTGACCAAGTGAACTTTCCACATTTGCTGCATTTAACTTTCATGCACATCTTGCAAAATTGTTCGATTTGCAATTTGCTTAGAATTAAAACCAAGACTAAGCAAGCCCCAAAATTAATTTGTTTTAGTAGTAGTATTTAATCTTAACAGTCTTTATATCTTCAAGACAAGGTTTAAATAGACCGCCTGGCACTATTTAATTATGAGCGAAGGTAAAGGTCGTTTGTTAGCAGGATCAGACAGGCTACCAAATAACAAGTTATTGACAGAAACATGTTAGGAATTACGTGACCGGAACTAGCGAAAAACACATGCGCATGCTGCGTTGCCATAACAATGATGGGCTGACTAAAACTCTAAACACAGTCTTGAAAAACGAAATGTAAGCATGACTTTGCAAAGCCGTTGAGGACTGGAGTGGGCTCTTTTTATCTGGAGCTGGTAAAATTTATTAATGTTTCAAGCTCCAAAAATGTATAATAATTTAATTTCTTACATTTTTTTTTTTTAAGTTTAATGCGTATTTTAAAAAAAAAATACAATGCCTTCTCCTATTCTAAAATAATTCCACCTGATAGCCTATAGCCTATGTGTTGCCCTACGCCTACTCTCTACTCTCTTCAGCTATGTTGCCATACTCCTCACCCTCTTATGATGCTTGTAGGCCTACATGCATTTCTAATTCTGCCTATTTAATAAGATGTTGATGTATTAAACACATTTCTTTAAGCCTGCTCATAATCCCTGTAATTTTGATCACCGTCCTGGTTCTTTCCACTTGGATACTACATTGAAATATTGCATCTCAGTGTTTATTTTTTATTTTATCTTGTTTTCATTAGGCTTTTTTTTTCTCTTAAGAAGGATTCTTGATGACACGGAAGTATGTGAAAAACTTTAAAATGGACACAACGAACTTCTTTGCATGAAGCCTTCAGTGCAACAACCCCCCCCCCCCCAAAAAAAAAAAAAAAAAAAAAAAAAAACAAACAGTAGAAACAATACCGGGTATACAAATAAACACTTAGCCGCAATCCAGCATGCGAGAGGACATTTCTCTTGCTGTTTTCTCTGATAATACACTGTGGGGCCATCCATAAATGACGCCAAAAGCAATTGGACGTCAAATTAAAAGTGGAACATATCGCCAATCTACATAATAATATGTGAAAAAAAAGTAAGATTTTAGCTTATGATCAGAAGCGGCCTATTTTCAAAACACCGCGATATTTATATTCGAATTTTGTAAGCCTGTGACAAGATTAACCTGGGATTATTTAATCAATAAAGGCAAAGCTATATTTTATTGGCTCCATTTCATTAATTTTAATTGTGAAAGGCACACATTTCTATCTATTGCTTTAAAAAATTTAAACATTAAATTTAGAATATTTTAAATAAAAAAAAAATTTTTCTCACCCCCCCCCCCCCCCAATCCCTCGAAAGTATGCCTGAAAGAAACCCTGCAACTGAGACCATCGGTGTAGCTTGAAAATGCTCATCCGTAAGTTTGGCCCTGTACTTTGACTTGTTAAATTTTGTGGCAAAGAGCTTTTCACACAGATAGGTAACCTACTCCAAAAAAAAAAAGGCACATGATCCGCTTGAACAACCTGGAAATCTCAGGGAAGGTGGAGGGCAATGTTCTCATTAACTATCCATGCTTGTCTGTTTTTCCTTTCACCTCCCTGAACTTAGAATTGCATTGAAGATCAGTTTGCTCCATTTTAAGCGTGAGTGGGGGGGGGGGGGTGTTTGCATCTTCTAAATTGAAAGAGAAATGGTCAGCGAAAAGTTGAAAAGTCGCTCTGTCTGTTTTGAAGTCTAAAAACATGTGATCAAATTCTTCCGGTAGATTAGCAATTGAATTGCATTGAAGATCAGTTTGCTCCATTTTAAGCGTGAGTGGGGGGGGGGGGGTGTTTGCATCTTCTAAATTGAAAGAGAAAGGGTCAGCGAAAAGTTGAAAAGTCGCTCTGTCTGTTTTGAAGTCTAAAAACATGTGATCAAATTCTTCCGGTAGATTAGCAATGACATCATTATGCTTACTACTAAAGGGTTTGCCCGAGTCCATGAATACTTTACATGTTGAGAAACGGCAGAGGTTTATGTAAGAATCATAACACAAGTTTTGTGCAGAATGCCCTGACATTGTCATTGGCAATCCTGACAAGCTACCCCTGGTCTTGTTACTTCTTGTTGAGTGCATTCATCTCCTGTGTAATGTCAACAAGAAAAGCCAAGTCCATGAGCCATTTGGTATCCTACAGGAACAACAACCCATCCTTCTCCGTGAAGGCTTTCAGCGTTAAAATGTGTTCAAACAGTAGGCAGGGGCAGGGTTGACACGCGAGTTTGAGATCCCTGCTATAAAGCCTTTGCCCGGCCGCTTTTAGATTATGCGTCTTCAGTCTGGGACCCAATCAGCCAGAAAAAAAACGTCAACAGGTTGGAAGCGTTGTCCTGAACCGTTACAGGAACACCTCTAGTGTTGGCAGCATGCTGGAAACACTTGGCTGGTCACCATTGGAGGAAAGAAGACGATTATCTAGGCTCTCCATGATGTATTGTAAAGCGCTTAGAGCTGTAAGGTAAGTGCTATAAACAAAATGCCTAAATAATAATAATAATAATGTACAAGATAAATAATGGGCTGGTCCACTGCTCCAGAATTAAACAGATGCTATTATTGTGAATTTTAGTTTAATTTTTAAGGTATATTTTCCCCATTTTTCATTGTCTTCCTCTCCCTCCTCTTGTGGCGCCCTGCAATATTTCTTTGGCAGCCCTTGTTTCCTTTTTACGTGGCCGTACCATTGTAGTTTGCGTTTTTTCACAGTCACCAGTAGGTCATCGTACTCCCCGATAGCCTGGCGAAACCTTTCTTTCACTATATCATTGGAGATATGGTCCCTATAGCAGATGCCAAAAATGCTTCTGAAGCATCTCATCTCCATCGCCGTTATTTTCCTTTCAAGATCTGCTGTTAATGTCCAGGATTCGCAGGCATACAGGAAAATGGAGAGGACTAATGAACGCATCAGCCTGATATTGGTGCTGGGGGCTATATTTTTGTCATTCCATATTTTCTTGAGCCTCTATAGTGCTGTTGTAGTCTGCGCAATCCTGGACACCAGTTCGGGTTTTGGAGCCTTCTTCTGAGACTATTGCTCCTAGGTATTTGAAGCGGCCTACAATCTTTAGTCTTTCCTCCCCGAACTTAATTTCAGTGGTGATGCCTGTGGTGTTATTTGTCATCAGTTTTGTCTTTTGGGCACTGATTAGCATGCCGTAGTATGACGCGGTCTTATCGGGACGCGTTTATCAGGTTGGCTAGCTCTTCTTCGTTCACAGCCAACCCGCCTGTCGTTTACAAAGCGTAGGTTGGTGATTGTTCTGCCATCAATGCTGACAGTCCCTTCATGCGCTTCCAGAGCATCTGAAATAATTCTCTCTAGGAAGATGTTGAACGGGGTGGGGGAGAGCAGTCAGCCTTTTCGTACTCCAACCGTGGTCTTGAACCATTCGGCGATGTTTTTGTTGAGGAAGACTGCACTGGTGGCCTTATCACAGAGGTTGCATATCATTCTGGTTAGGTTTGTGTTGATGTTGTAGTGCCTCATGGTGGCCCATAAAGCAGCATGCCAAACCCTGTCGAATGCTTTCTTGAAGTCCACAAAGACTTGGTATAG
Organism: Lymnaea stagnalis; assembly: GCA_964033795.1. NCBI lineage: Eukaryota > Metazoa > Mollusca > Gastropoda > Lymnaeidae > Lymnaea > Lymnaea stagnalis. The sequence goes on along the minus strand of CAXITT010000628.1, from coordinate 25,324 downwards.
GTTGTGTTGCGCATATTTCTCACATAGTTTTTGGAGGTTTAGAATCTGCTCAGTTAGTGCGCCGTCCTTGTCAGAAGCCCGCCTGTTCCTTAGCAATGATTCAGTCAGCATTTGGTTTTAATATGACCTTCAGCATGACCTTGCTTGGATGGCTTATTAGAATAATGGTCCGATAGTTTTGGCATATGAAGAGGATATTGACAGGTAGATTACCTTTTTTGGGGAGGTGAGGATGAGCGATTGGATCCATGGTTTGGGCCATTCCCTTGTCATTGTCAGCCATATTTAAATATTAACTTAATTATTACTACGAAGAAACAAAGAAGCTGCCAAACCTTATTTAATAAATTAAATGGTATCTTTTGGTCTGGGCTCAAACCAGGACCCGTTAACACAGTGGATCTCAATCTTCCTAAATACATAAAGCACAAAGCTTTTTACATATTTTTTTTTAATTTAAATATTTTATTGATTGAAATTAATGAGAAGTGGAAGTGTTTGATGACAGTCATTGTTCAAATGTGCTTCCAGAACTTTATTTGCTATATTATAATTAGATCAACTTCCATTGCCATAGCAAAGATTGTCTGTTGAGAATAGACCAGTGGGATCTGAATGTTATAAAATGATTGAATTGATGAGTGAAAGTGAGCTTATACACACAAGAAATGACCAACTATTCAGTCAATGTGTCTGGTTATTTTCGTTCTTGCTATGTAAGGCAGGTGTTGTCAATCAGTTATTTTTAATATCTTTATTTTTTCAGAAGTAGCCTATATCTTTTTATGCTGATTTAACCCCACAAGTTGTATTTGTGAACTTTTATTTATGTTAATTAATTGAGCCGTCATGACCTCTAAGATTTTTATTTCTGCCCCACCTTGGCTAATTTACCAGCTGCCCTGAGACCTGCTGTAAGTTTAAGCAGTTTAAATTAATCTGCCCAATTAAATATCATTTAGATTTTATAGTGAGTTTCAAAACCAATGGACAGAACTTTGGGTTTAATATGTAACTCTTCTTAAATAGCATAATAATATTCAATAATAAATAGTCTACACTTCACTGATATCAGAACAGACTGAACTTCTCTCTCACTGCCCACTAATCAAAGTTTGCCAAATTTCTTTAGCACTGCACATTAATCAACACAGACAAAAAAAAACTTCATTTATATGAGATGCCAATTAACTGACATAAAAACTATTAACATTCATATTGTTGCTAATTTTAAAATATCTACGAAAACAATCAACATAACTATGAACAATAATTTTGTTTTTATTTCCTTATAATAAGTAATAGATAGGTCTGTGAAAAAAAATAATTAACAAATTACTTAAATAAAATTTGATAAAAACAAACTTATCATAACTTCAAGTCCATCAAATTTTTTAATACAAATTTAGTAAGCTAAAAATTTAATCAATAAGTCATTGCCCTGATATTCAAGACATTCTGGTAAATTAATCAAATATCTACATGGGTAAGGGGCCATCCTTATGTCATGTAAGCAAGTTTTCATCCCCCACTATGTGCAAATAATTTTTCACCTCATCAGTAGTCATCCGCCCTCTACTCAAAATTCCTGTTTCAATTTATTTTATAGACAATTGTGACACACACTGCCATTAAACGAAGTCACTGTAAAGCGTGTTTAAATAACCGAACAAAATAATTATGCCACCAGCAAAGAAACATACACGGGCGAAGAGTGAACTTAAAAGTTGAATTAAAAGTTAAAGCTGACACTGGGCTAATTATTACTGTTGCCATATCCTGTTCATTTGTGAACAACAACAAAAAAAGAGCAACAGTATGAGGCTGATTACAAAAGACACTGCTGTGATTTTTAAATTTTTTACTCATTTACTAACTAGCCTTTGAAAATACTTAGAAATCATCAATTTCACTTAATTAAGTTGATATTGGTTTTGTTAGAGACATAAATATGCAGTCAGACTTTCAGGATGATTTTTGCAGAATTTGTACATAAATGTTCATACACATTTTGTCGACCCCCACCTCAGTGCATATGCATCTTTGCTGGGTGGCCAGGCGGTCTCAATCCAAACAGATGGTGGTCTAGAGTTCAATCCCCACCAAAGCCAACATCCCAAGAACCTCGGGTGGATGGGACTCGTTAGCCTTGGACAGCAACTCATCTGAGAGAAGGCAAAATCTGAATTCAAACCAGAAGCCATGATGATCAATAAATTGTTCGTGGGCCCTTTAACATGAAAAAAAAAAAATAATGCTCTTAACTCAACAACCCTCAGTTTGCACTTAATATATGGGTGGCACCTTATATTGTAAGTCATTGTAAGGAAAATAAGGGAAGCATCAAATCATTCATTGTAATTATACTGCCTCTGGTATTGATTTGCTCTATCTTTGCTTGGACATTTGGTATGTGTAACATCAGACAGGTTTTTAAAATGTTATTTTGTTTTATTTGGTAGTTGGTAGTAAAAAAAAATATATATAAAAAATTACAATGTTAGGACTAAAAAATGTGACTGACATGTTTATTTTTCTTCTGGGTGCTCCCATTGTTCAATGTTAAGTTTTTAAAAATTGTATTAGATACCAGCCATTTTGAACAAATGTTCCACATGAATAATAAGCCAAGTCCAGCAACAGCATTAACACTTACAAAACAATAAGTGTTCTATCTTATACCAGGAAGACTTACAACTTTATTCAATTGTCAAATTCTATTCAGTAACATGTTAGGCAGGGCTCAATGTTTTCGCCTGACACAGCACTAGTCCATCATTTGTGTATGGACCATTAGTTTAACAATTTAAGCAAGTGTCATTTATTGAAGTTTCCTCTTTATGTTACATTACTTCATCACAAGTGGATCATTAAAAAAAAAAAGAATGATTTTTTCAGTAATCCAGATCTTATGTGGTCAGACAATTAACTGTACCGTACGTAGTAAATATTTGAAAACTGCAATGCTTAATTGTTTTGGATTAAAGGCTTAGATAACTTCACGTGCGATTATTTATTAAACAAGTTAAAAAGAAAACCATCTGCAGAATTTGAGGTAATTCTCCTTAGATGTCCAACTATGAAAAGAAATATCAATTTTTAAATGAAAAATAATATAACAACCAAAATAACATAACAAAGAAGTCATAAAAAATTACAATGTTAGGACTAACATCTGTATACATATATATAAGACATTCACTAGACAGATTTACATGGAAGACCTCATTTAATTTGGATTTATTTTTATTTTTTAAAAGAGGACAAAACCATATACCAGGCCAAATTTACGGTTAGATTAGAAATAAGTGGCATATCTTTCATCAAGTATAAGCAATATAACCAATACTGCAGGTATTCAATATATTGTGTAAAGTGAGACATGGTGGAATGTTGAACTAAAAGCATTGATTAAAATGATATTTATAAGCAATGTTAATCATGAGGTCAATAATATTATAATCATGTATGTGTACCATTGTTTGCAATGCAAAAAGTGTCAATAACAAGATTAGATTTAAAATGAATAAGTAAGAAAGATTGTTTTTCTCAAATGTAGACATTTTTGTCAAAGTTGGTGGTTTTGTTTACTTTGAATGAGATGGTTTGCTACATGTCGAGTATGAGCGTTCATTAGGAATTGTTGCGACTCAATATTATGTTCATTAGTTGTTGAACGCTTTTCCCGCGCTTGACTATTATAGTTAGTGAACGCTCTTCCCGCCATTGTATTTATGACGTATT